>VWZD01007576.1:273-14248 GCA_013396695.1 Sakesphorus luctuosus | reverse complement strand
TGTCATCCAGTGCTTTATATAGCATTACACAGAATAAAATATTGAAATACATTGGAAAGAGCAATTTTAAATAGCAGAGACTATTTAACTTTTGGACTGTCTGGCTAGACTTTATTGTCTCTCAGGCCTTCATTTAACTTATATAAATATATAAACCTTGACTTCAGTGTTTTGGTGTGTTGCACTGTTGAGGATTTTATTGATAAAACTCGGTAATAATTGTCTCACCAACCATGAATATGTGTATGAGTATTAGCATTCTTCCATTCTTGACTATTTTCTGAACCTTTGTGATACATTAAGACTTATTTGAGACTTAGTAGTTTTCTTTCGGTCCCTAACTGGCTAGGTAAATACCTGAACCCTATTACCATAATAACCAATGGTACATCTGTATTTATAATCGATGTATTGCCTACTGTCAGAAAGTATGGTCTAACTGTTTTCTAAAATCAGAAGAAGAATCGGCCCACTGCTTATTCTTAGTCTTCCCAACAGCATGGGCCTTGAGCATGATTGCTCAAGAAAATTTGCTAAGAAAACAGATGTTCCACTGGAAGTAGAGTCCTCTGTTAGTATCTTCCACCTAAAGTTGCTGTCAAACAGGAGAGAGAGTTGATAAAATTATTGAAATCACTTTCTGATTCACTCCTCTGTTACTAATGACCACTATTAATGTTTATTTTTATATCTCCCAAATGTATGCTATATGTTTCAGAACTCATATTTCACAAAAATGTCATAATTAAATGGTTATCAGAGAGATTTATAAACTTTTTTATAATGTAGACCACAGTCTGATGCAAGATTGCTTCCTAGACCACTTCCTCTTCCATTCATGACATTAATGTATTTTACTTATGGTCCCTGTGATTATTACAGAAATTGCTTACAAAGAGAAAATAACAAGGAAAACATTTCATGGATGATTTCTTTCTTTTTAAAATGCAATCTCTCTGATAAAAGTAAAACAATACAAAACACATTTTAAATCAGCTAACCACAAAACTTTTCTAATACCACAGTACAAAAGCCTCTAGCCTTTTGAGAGTGTTGTACCATTTTTAATGTAGTAAGGTTAGATTTTACATTAGTTTTTGATCAAATGCCCAAAATAGCCTTCTGCTGATAGCAGGGAAAGCTTTGAAAGAAAAACCCTGAAAGTTGTATAGGGCCCATGTGCTAAATATAATTTTCAAGCCAGTAAAAATTACTGCTGTATTTACTATGATTGACCTGAGATCAAATAAAGTATGGCATTTCAAAAAGGCTATTTTTGTTTCATTCTTTACTTTTAATGAAGGTCAAAGACACTTTTCTCTTGACAATTCAAAAATTAATATTTCAAATTATTATTCATGTAATTTGGTTTGGTACTATCAGGTCTCATGGATAAGCATCAGGAGAAGAAAAATATCACAAGAAGAAATATTAAGATTATTGGTATAGGAGAAATTTTATCTATAAAAAGTGTGAATATTTCATGGCATCGGACAAGGATGATGTGCTGACCTTCCCAAAGTATTTGACATCAATGCCAATTTATAAGTGATGTATTAAAATATATTATGTTCTTAAAGTCTTTCCAAACATCTTGATTCCCCTACATTTAAGTCAAAATCTTAAGTTTCTATGTCATTAACTATATGAAGACAAAACCTTTTTTTGGCAACCAAAATAAAGACTAAAATGGCAACTGTTGTTAAAACTTGAAGTAATAATTTGTTGTAGCATTCCCAAATAGAGGTAGGCATCTGTGTAAATTCCAAAAACATTAATTAAAATAACAAAGGACTTATTTACATTATCTTTCAATGTTTTGTACTGTCACCTAAACCTAAAGAATCCATGATCATGCAGTTTTCTACTTTCAGAAAGCAACATGGTACAGTTTTTATTGACTCTATTTAAAATTCATGCCCACACGTGAATGCACAGCCATAGGTATCACAGACCACATGAAAACCTTTACTACTACAAGCCTGAGCTAAAAATAAGTACTTGAGCGCCTCTGTGCCATTTGCCTCAATAGTCTCTCACCAGAGTCAGAGTAAGGGGAAGGAGAAGAAAAGGAGCAAGGCAAGACAAGGCAGGACCCGGCACTTGTTCTTGTTGAACTTCATCCCATTGCAATCAGCCCATCTCTCCAGCCTATCCAGGTCCCTCTGCTGAGCCCTCCTGCCTTCCAGCAGGTTGACTGTACCTCCCAGCTTGTTGTCCTCTGCAAATTTGCTAGTGATGGACTCAATCCTCTCATCTAAATCACCAATAAAGGTGTTAAACAGAACTGACCGCTGGGGGACACCACTAGTGACCAGCTGCCATCTGGACGCAGCCCTATTCACCAACACTCTCTGGGCCCGGCCAGCCAGCCAGCTCTTAACCCAGCACAGAACGCGCCTGTCCAAGCCATGGGCTGACAGCTTTTCCAGGAGCATATTATGGGAGACAGTATCAAAGGCTTTGCTGAGGTCCAGATAGACACAACCACAACCTTACCCTCATCCACCAGGCAGGTTACCTGATCATAAAAGGAGATCAGTTTAGTCAGACAGGACCTGCCCTTCCTAAACTCATGCTGGCTGGGTCTGAGCCCTAGTCCATCCTGTAGGTGCTGTGTGATTCCACTCAGGATGATCTGCTCCATAACCCTGCCAGGCACCGAGGTCAGGCTGACAGGCCTGTAGTTGCCTGGGTCCTCCTTACAGCCCTTTTTGTGGATTATGATACACAATTGCCCAGGTGCTATTATAATACACCTCTGTGATTACAGATTAAGAGTATTTGTCATCAATTATGTTCTACATGCCAGTACCCAAACCTCAACAAGAGTGCTCCTAAAATCTTGCCCTTTTTGCACATACTTGCTTGTACTTTGCATGTATAACCTCGTGCAAGTCATCTCCTGGTAAATAGTTTTGGTAAGGCACAAAGGTTAGAAGATAGTGCAAGAAAACCATGGGGAATACTCTTACTCCCAACTAGATGGAGAAAAGAGACCTAAGAAGAGAATTTTTTGCAGAAAGGCTGAAGATGGTTTAAAACTTAGTGTGCTGTTGCACCTGTTGCTGGTAGTACAAACCGACCAAAAGTTCCAAGAACCTGCCTTGTGATTGAATGTAGCATAATGGACACAGATATAAGTGCATGGGAAAGTAAGAAATGAACAAGTGGAAATAAAGAGAACACAAATCTTGATTCTGAGGTGTCATAGTCTCGGCAGTATGAAAATGTCACTGTTGTGTGACCCATCCCTTCCTTGTGTATCTTCCTACAGCCTGATAATAGGTTAATCAGCAAAGATAAATGTATAAGGAACAGGAACTTCAGGATTGCTGTTTACATCTTAATTGCAAATCAAACCAGTTTAGATTTTGAAATGAAATTAGGTAGTTGTTTTTGTTTGTTGGTTTTTGGTTTGGGGTTTTTTTTATTTGAATTTCATTACAATATAAAGAAGAAATAACTTACTTCAGAAATGTGATTTAAAGTTTTTCATAAAGTTCAATCCTTAAAGACACAAGAGAAAGGGCAAACCTGAATGAAGCTTAATGAAATTTCATTATAATTAATTGATGCTTATTTTGTAATCAAAGTAGTACTTCTTTGAAATTAACATTTTTTTCCTCGTGAGAAATTCAGCCTGTTTAAACAGCAACAATCTTATTTCCCAGTTCATGAAAGTAGAACAAGTTTTGTGAACCTTTATGCATTGCATAATAAAACATGACAGTAGAGTATGAGTGACATAACCTAATATGGCTCATTATATACCTGCTTATAAAACATATGAAGTTATGGACATAAAAGTTTATCTAAGATCAAATTTTTTCACCGTAAAATAAGGAATTCTTTCTGAAAAAAAATATGCTTGCCTTTATTGTCATGCATATTTTCATAGATAATTTTCTTCAAAGCTAGAACTCAAAAGCAATTAAGCAGTTGAGCATATCAGTATTAAAGTGTTTCAGGACTGCCATGAAAGCAGTGACAAGAACACTGACTTTGGATCTGAGTAAAGAATAAACAGAATCTGCTATACTGAAAGCCAGGTATAGCTTTCAACAGACCTGTTCTGATTTTGCCTCAGACAGAAAAAGGTCAGCATAATAGCTGATAGTTATTGACAGATACTTATTGAGGTTCAGATAATAGCTTTGGAAATAAAATCACAAAGCTATTTTGGATGATTGCTTAGAAACTTGGTAGATAAATTGAAAATGCTTTTAGCTTGCATTTGTTGGCATTTTTATGAAGTCATTTTGTCATTTTCTTTTATGGTGACTTGAATGTTGTTACCTATTATTCACTAAGATCTTATTTTGAAGAGCATAAAAACTAAACCACATTAAAAAGCTAACATGCAAAGCTAAAGAATGCTCTGGTTAACTTTTGCAGCTTTTATGTCTCACTTATTTGTTCAGTTTGTTCCAAAATGGTTATTTGTTAGATCCATTTAGAAAGAAAGGTTATTGAGAAATTATGAGGAAAAACTTTGAAATTGTACAGGATTTAGTTTATTAAAATTGTAGCAGTTTTCAAGTGGTTAGGTCTTTTAAAAATAAGAAAATTAAGTTATACCTTTGTTAACCTTTGTTGACTGAGGAAAAAGGCACAATTCTCCTGAGGTGAGACAAAGCAGCAGGCAGCTTCCTAGTGAAGAGTCAGCACTACTCCCATTCCCTTCAGTTTTCTCCAGCATCCTCCTGGCTGAAAGGAGCACCCCAATAGAGTTATTTTGTTAAAGAAAAGGATGAAAATTGTAATATAAGCATGAAATTAATGACTGAAGGACAGATATCTAAAATTCAAATCTCCAAGGAAAGTTTTGAACATCAATATTTGTTACAACTAGATACAAGATAAAAGGTAATCTGAAGAATTTTTGGGATAAATATCTTCCTAGCTTCACTATTAGACTGATAATGAGCAGCATATTGTGAAGTGAAGTGAAAAAATAGAGCTTCAATTAAAAACCCATTAGAGACCTCTAATTTCATTAAGTTTTAGAAGGCTGTTACTTCATTTGTATATTTAATAGCACTAATAGTTCCATGAGATTGCAAGTGCTTAATAAGCCCTTCAATTTGGGAGAGAGTAAAAGACTCCTAAACGTCCCTAAATAGCTGTTTCTAATAGTTGGTTATAGCCATCAAAAGACTCTCTTATTTACAACTGATTTTTTTCCAGCTTTAGCTATTAGTTGTTGTATCTTATTATACCTCTGACTGCAAGATTAAAAGCAGTCTGCTATCAGAAATCTCTCTCATTAGGTACTCAGAGATCATGATTAGATTATGCAAACTTCCCTCAGATAACAGAGAGATTAAATTTCTTGGGTTGTCCACGATGAGATTTAGCATTCCTGCTGGATTACAGGGAGTACTTAGTCTTCCATTCTCAATTCTTTCTACATGATCAGCACTTGTAAAATTAGGAGCATAGTAAGTTGCATGTATTGTTTAAATCTTGTTGTAGCCATATACAGTCAAGTGTAGCTACATCAGCAGGGAAGTAGTAAGGAGGCTTGGGGTAGGAGGGACACATGATCTGCATTGTACAGGATGCAGTTCAACATTCAATTTGCAAATTGCAGAACAGTCTGCAATAAACCTTTTCTCAATGGCAATTATTCTTCCTACTTGTACTTAATGTTTTGCTGTTTAAGTGCTACTCTAGCCAATGGTAGCTTCAGCAACCATATTGCTCTTCCAAGTTATATTGAATTGGTTTTCAAACCAAAACACTAGATCTCTCTTGAGCGTCTCCTTTCAAAATATTACTTCCTGTGTTATTAGTGCAATCTCCACTTTACATTCCTAGATACACACAGCTTTTGAACCAAAAAGATGTGTATAATTTACTTGCACTTGTCTTTAACCACTTTATCAAATCTGGAATTATTTACACATGTATTTTAAAGTATGTTTCCATTTCTATCCATCTAATTGGTTAAAATTTGGTGTTGGGGGAAATTTGAACAGCACAGGCCACAGCCTGCTGTTGGAAGCCTGTGTGCCCAACCCAGTCTATGCAGAAAATAGCAAGGCCTGTGTCCTTGAGATAGTTTCAAAAGGGAACAGACTTGCAATAAACAGCAGCAGGCAGAGACCAATCAAATCATGTTGTGAGGCGGGTGGACACTGGCTATTAACCAATAGGGTGCTTGTATTATTCGCGTGCCTTTAGAAGTATGAGATACAAATAAGTGTGTAATAAACAATAAATTGGAGCATTGATGATTACCTCTGTGAGGGGAAATCTCTGACTCCGGACCAGAACTCCAGTGCTCTATCGACCTTTTTTCTATAACTTGTTAAAAAAAAAAATAGTACTAGGCCATTCCTTTTGAAATCTCCCTAGAAACATCTTCAAACGGTGATTGTTCATACACTTTTACTTTTGAAAATCTGACAGCAAAGTTAATCATTTATCATGATTTAATTTTCTTTGTATTCTTGAGGAAGCTTTTGTAAGGGACTTTCCTCAACAGAAATTATCAAGTCTTGACTCAATCATTCATGTTGAGCTTAACTTGGCACTTAAAGATAGTAGATGAAATAAATGTAAACTTCAGCCAGGAATTTCTGATTTTATTTCCTAACATGAAGACTGAGCAATAATAATGATAAAAATTTGAATGAAATCTAGGTAATCAGTAGACCCTAAAGATGTCTTGAAAACTGGGAATTGTCATAGAGTAAGTGTATTACAAAGGAGTGTTACAGAAGTAATGATCAAAGGTCTTAAAGAAGTTAGGATGTTTTGGAAACATTTGTAGCAAAGAGAACAACCCACATAATTTAGTAAACAAGTGTCCTAGTTCAGCAGGTGGGACCAGTTGTCACTGTGTGGGGGTGATCAAAGCTGTGTATTCTACCCCCTCTATTCATTCCCAAGGTCAATGGTCCATTTGCAGCAGCTTCCCAGGGAGTCGTTAGCACCTCCACTCCCAGCCTGAGGGGGCGTAGGTGCTAATGGGCCATCAACAGTTTAAAAATAGCCCATGACTCACAGCGTTAATCACCCATTGTGTGAGTCCCCGCCGCGGGGGAAGGACTGGATGCTCCCTGAAGGTACAAAAAGGGGTAGGTAAGAAGACCTGGGGAACCTCTCGTCGGACCCGGAGGAGCAGCAGGACCTTGACAGGAGGAGACCACCACTCTCAACGGGACTGCGGCCATCACCTGCACCAACAGGTTTTTTCATTTCCTTTTGCTTTGGACTTGGGGGAGCCACATGGGTCTCAGCACAAGGGCTAACAAACCCCTTTGGGTTTGTGCCCCAGGGCGCTGGGTTGTACTGCTGGGTTTTGGGAGTTGAAGGCAATTTTCCTTTGTGTCACTGTGTTTACTGTAGTATTATTATTAAATTGTAGCTCTGACTTATAATCTCTCTTGTGTTGAGCTCATTTCTCCTGCTGGTTTAGCTCTAAACCAGCACAACAAGTTACAGAATCACAGAATCATGGAATGGTTTGGAAGGAATGGATCTTAAAAATCATCTAGTTCCAAACGGCTGCCATGACCAGAAACACCTTTCACTAGATGAAGTTAGTGTGAGCCCCATCCAGCCTGATCTTGAACACCTCCAGAGATGAGGAATACACAACCTCTCTGGGGATCCTGTTCCAGTGCCTCACTACCCTCACAGTAAAGAATTTCTTCCTAATGTTTAATCTAAACCTGCCATCCTTCAGTTTTAGGCCATTCATCTAATACAACATAATCTACCCTACATAAGATAAGGGTCCAGTTAAACCATGTTGTTGAACATTATCAAGTCAGTAATAGAAATCTGTACTGATAAATACACTGAGCAGCAGTAGAATTGGAAAAATATTTCAGAAGCAGATACAGTTCAAGAAGAGAGTTGAAAAATTGCTAAATCCAAAGAAGAGTCACAAGAAGGACTCACAGTCTAGGAAATTAACTTTGGCAATAAGCCACCTTGTTTATTTTACACAACAAAAGTTGTGTCAGCATGAACACAAAAGTGTCTCCAGGAATAATATTAATTCAATGGAAGACTTCAGAATAGAATTGTTAACATTGCTTCAACATATGATCGTTTAAGCTGGACGAATGTGCACCTGTCAGAGCTGCATGTTTTTTTAAGATCAATGTCTTGGTTAAGTCTTGGGAATGTTAATGAGATTGTTTGTCTGAAAAGAGCCATTCATGAGTGGAGTGTTTGATAGGATGTTCAGAACCAATGGAAAAGTCACAGTATTTCAAAAGCCTGACTATTAAAAAATTAAAATATTTACAGATGACAGCTTGAGCCTCATTGAGTTTTCAGTCAGAAAAAGTCTGCACTTGGACATACTACACAGAATTTATGCTACAAATAAAACTAATATTAGAAAATGTACAGTAGAGATAAAAGGGATTTATGACACTTTAAAGAATACCCTAAAGACAAACATCTTAGCAAACACATCATGCAGTTTCTGAGTTCATGTAGCAACCTTTCCTGTGTTATTGATTATACCTGTTCATCATTGTCTCATGTTTCTTTACCCTTATTATAACTGAAAATAAAATACTAAAAAGAAAGAAGCTCTAGGTAGGTGTAACAGCTTGCTACTGCTTCCTTACATATCTAAAAAATACAGGAAAAATCTGATTCCCTGTTCTTATAAGAATGTACCTAATATCATGTTAATTTCTTTTCCCTTACATCTCTTATATGAAAATAGGATATTCTCATAACAAAAACATTAGAGCATAATGAACGCTTGTGGCCATAAACACAGAAATAATTTTTTCTTTTGAAAGTCAGGCTGGATGAATGTTCTCTTTAATTTTTATATCTGTTGCCTATCCTAAACATGGCATACTTTTCTTTATCATAGTGATGTTATGTTCTACAAAGTCACAATGTACTTGTTGTAGTGAAAACAGCTACTCTTGAATGATATTTTAAATAATATTAATTAAAAGAAATGTATTTTTTTCAATCAAATGACATTCAGTAACTCTTTCCTCCTCAGTCATATGTTCCAGGATCACCTCCTTAACATGGAACTATCCCAATACACTCACAGGGTAAAAAGAAGGCCATAAATCTGTATCCCTTGCATATCTACATATGTTCTTGATATACCTTCATTGAGCAGCAGCTGACAATACCTGAAAATAAATTTTAGTGCAAATCTTCATGTGGCCATGAATGGATATTTTAGGGCTGGATCCTTTTTATCAGTTATGCCAATGTGTAGTCAAACTTTTATTAAAAAAGCTTTGAACAGAAACAAGCTGCTAGAGTTCAGTGTCAGAAGAGTGTTACAGCTGTTTGTCTTGGGTTGAGCTCTCAAAATACCAACTGCCCAATACACAGTATCAGCCTTCCTCCCTCTGCCAAGAAAAGGGAGGAAAGAAAAATCCTCAAAACAGGTTTTAACTTAAACTAACTATATATGTTACACAGAAAAGAGAATAGTAAAAGAAAGCTACAATATAACACACACTTACACAAGTTAGATATAACAATTTTCTGCCTCCCACCGAAAACAGATTTCATTTCTCTAGATCCATAAAGCAGTCCAAAAGCAGAAAGAACAGAAAGAAAAATAACAATAACATCTTTCTACTTCCCTGAACTAAAAACAAAATATGAAGCAGCAGTGGGCAGCAGCCAAGGCCCACCTCAGCAGGACAGTGGCAACGTGTCCTGTTTGTACTGTAGACATGATGGAACTGACTAAGCCACTCCTACACCAGCTTTTATATTTTGAGATGATGTCGGAATATGGTATGGAATACCATTGGGCAGTAGTAGTCAGCTGGCCCAGCCCAGCTCAAGTCAGCTGATAGTCTTAGGCCTACTCAGAAATCTAAAGCCTAAATTTAGGCCTATACCTAGCTAAACCTGTAACACTGTTCCATAAAGCCCTGTATCTTATATAGAAACATTTTGGAAATCATTCAGATATTTTATTGAATACTCAGTACATAAGAAGACACAATTTCTGTATCATCAGATCTCTAGTAATACAATTATCTTTTAATTTACATTGATTGTAAGGAAGATCTTACACTCTGACCTAAAGAACCTAAAATGGAACAATACATGTATCACACAGTCCCAGCTGATGATATCACAGTACATTTTAGAAGTGTTTTGGTTTGAATACTTTGGCAAAATGCCAAGAATAAACCAAAGCAATAAAGCTCCCTCATCCCGCTGAGAAAAGGGAGGAAAAAACCTCCAAAACTTAAACTTAACTAGTTATATATTTCCATGAAAAAGGGAAAATTGAAAGTAGACTACAATATAATACACACATGCACAAGTTAGATATAACAAATAATTCCTTCACCTCCCCACCCAACAGAAAACTGAACCTCTCCAAACACAAAATCTCACTATTCCAGCTACAAATCACCCAAGAGAACTCAACCTCCCGAGGGACAGACCCAAACAGAGAGTAAACTAAGAATAAACATTTTACTTTCCTGTAGATAACATAGCGGTGAGGTGGTGCTAGGCCTAACTGTGCAGAATGGCAGCAACATCCTGCCACTACCACAGCCATGATCAAAGAAAAAAATCCTCCTACTCTACTCTATTTATACTGAGATGATGTCAGAATGTGGTGTGGAATATCATTGGCCAGTAGAAGTCAGCTGTCAGGTGGCCTGACCCAGCTCAAGTCAGCTGATAATCCAAGGCCTGCCTACATCTAGGCCTACTAAACCCAGGACAAGAAGTCACTAGACACATTGGCAAGCCCTAGATTTATCCTCCTTATCATTTCAAATTTAAATAAATTTGAAATATTTTCAAATTTAACTGCTTTGCTCAACCTGAAGATTTTGTCATTGATGTTTTTGAGTAGGGAAAATACATCCTACACAGCCAGATAGTTGGCAAAAACAAATCCAGTGTTTTGAGTTCTTCTTCAAGTTCATTGGAATCACTTTTATAATTCTGCTGTAATAGCCAGGTATAGTTCCTACCTGTAGAATTCAATATTCTGAGGGTTTGTGGTGTTTTTTGTTTTTAATTCCATGGGTGAAAGAAAACATTAGACCAACTAACTTTTTGGTATGAATACATGGCTGTGTATCAAGTCAAAGTACTATGAACCTGAAACTTTGCCAGTGATGTGAAAGTAGAAGAATTGCTGAGCTAAGGACAAGTCACATGATGATTCTAGTACACCAAACAGATAAGCCCTTTTCAGAACTTAACACTGGAGCTGAGCAGGAACAAAAGTGGTACAGGTCATTAGGGAAAGAGTACAAAAGGAAAATTTAAGTTGTGCTCAAACGATGACATGTCTAACAGCTCTGCAAAGCCCTCTGACTGCTCTTTCGTAAACCTAATTGAGTAACAATAGTTGAATATAAAAGTCAGTGAAAATTGCTAATTTTTCATTTAAAAATTCAGTTAATGGGGATGTTCTTTGCATTGAAGGAGCACTGTAGCTGACTATCTTGTATTTGTCACATAAATTATTCAGTGGATACCAGCAAAATTTGTAAAGTGATTTATTAATGAAAGCACTTATTTGGTATTCCGCCAACTCTCTGTCCTTGCTTGTTTATAATGTCTAAATTGGAAGGTGTTCAATATCTGGGGTACAAACTGCTGCCTTATTTTACACCATGTTTCATCCAGATTTTCTGATGACCACAGTACCCATGGACTAAAATTTCAACACAACCATAAGAAGTATCTATGAGAATACAGCAGAGGTTACCCTGTTTTTCAAAGGTATAATTTTAAAACAATGAAGCTCCTTCAGAATGTTCTCTTCATAAATGTTATTAAACAATTTGCTGAAAGGAGGGGAAAGAGAGCAGAGCAGAGGACAGCAGAAGAGAGGAGAACAGAGGAGACCCCTGAGTACTAAGGCCAGCTCTGGGGCCCCAGCACAAAAAGGATGTGAATCTGTAGGAGTAAGTCTGCGGAAGGCTCACAGAGATGATCCTAGGGCTGGATTATCTCTCCTAGGAGAGACAGGCTGTTCTCTTTCAAGAAAGGGAAAGCTGGAAAGGGATACTTTACAAGAGCACATAGTTATAGGGTCAAGGGGTAGGTTGATACTGGTTATCAGGAAGAAATTATTTACTGTGAGGGTAGTGAGACACTGAAACAACTGGTGTTGAAACAAGATCTCTCTATGGTTCTTCCACCCCAAACTATTCTGTGACTTCAATGCTGTGATTCTATTATTTTATAATTCTGTGAAATAGTAGTAGAAAGTCAAGGACTACATACCTCTTAAGCCTCTGCATGAAATGAAACCTGAATGAGAGTTTTGGAAGAGTGCAGAGTGTTAAGTGGGTATATGAAACTTGAAGGAGGGGGGAGGGGGAANNGGAACAACAAAAAAAAACAACCCAAAATTTATGGAGAAGTTTCATGAAACATGATGATAAATTGATATAGAAAGTAGTGATTAAGACTGGTGAAAGGGTGACAAATGTAGGACTGAAATTTAAATACAGATTTTATCATCTGTATTTACTTCAGGCATGTGCTTTAATATTTTGATATGTAGGCATATTGCAGCACTTCTGTAGAAAAGGACAAGTTATTTCCTGAGAATACAGTAGGGTTTGTCAGCTGAGGTAAGACAGCATACTCTTCACTCAGTCACTGAGAGCTAGGTTAATTTACAGTGAAAAAATTTTGGATTGCAGATTTAGCTCTGTTCATAAAACTTGAACTATGTATTTCAGACAAGGAAACAGCAAGAATTAAATGAAAAAGGATGGTATTTCTGAAAAGTAAAACTCTGAGAAGGTGAGAGAGAAAGTCAGCACTTGATATTATGTGTTACATAGAACCTTGGTCCACAAATGAGTTACCAATCAGTGTTCCAATGAAAAGTAAGAACTTTCTGAATCTGGCTTTAATGAAATGAAACAGCTAAAATTTACACTTCAGGGGGCTTGTAGGGTGGAAAAGCCATAATAATAAAATGAGTTTGTGGAAATAAATGCAAAACAGACAGTTTAGATTACTCTTGAATCAAATTATTTCTTTAGTCATTATCATTCGAAACTCTTAATAGGAAAGAGGAGATAATGGAGAACACATGATGTACTTTTTCTATCCAAACAGTTTTAGAGTGTATCTCGAAGTTATCAGCCAGATAAACAGAAAAGTCATCTTTGCCTGCTTTCAAACTATGTGAATAGTCAGTTCCCAGTAGCATTTTCCAAAAGTTCCCAACCTCCCAGAGACCTAACTTGTATTATTAGTACTAATACTAACAAGTGTTATAAAACTAATATATATGAGTGATAATGAATATACAAACTGAAAATCATTTTCGAAAGGCAGATTCACATGCTTTGGCCAGTATTTGTAGTTCTTGTAATTTCTCATATCAGTATCTTCCAAGTGACAATTGCTTCTCCTGAAGTTTTACTTTTTTTTTCCTACTACAGGGTTTTGAAGAAAAGTAATCCTATTTTGTGACTATCTCAAGTAGCAGACAAATATTTCTACAACTTTAAGTGTAAAGATATAAAATCAGAAAGAACACAGGAGAAGATGGTAGCCTTGTAGGCTTTGTCTACAAGAAATATACCTACTTGAAATGAAATTTTAAATTTCTCACAATCATTACCTATCCTTTTTGTGGCTTCCTCAATCTGATGAGGTGCTCTGACCTACTGCTAAAAGCAGTTATGTGCACTGAGAGTTCCAAATTTGGTGGTTATTTACTCTCTTGGGTTGAGCTGGCAAAATGCCAACTTCCCAATACAGAGTGTCAGAGCCTCCCTCCCCCACTGAGAAAAGGCAGGAAAAAAAACCCTGGAAACTCTTAAGATTTAAGCTACTTATATATATTTATCCAGAAAAAAAAATAAAATTAAAACTACAATATAACACACACTTACACAAGTTAGATATAGCAAAAATTTTCTACCTCCCACTGAAAACAGATTCCATCACTCTAGATCCGTAAAGCACTCCAAAAGACACTCAGCAAGGCAAAAGAGTGAGAATA
>VWZD01007575.1:62732-82468 GCA_013396695.1 Sakesphorus luctuosus | reverse complement strand
AAAAATACATGTGGAGTATTGCATATGGCTTCAAATGCAACTGAAGAAGTTGTGGAAGAGTGGTCCAGAAATAAAGAAAATAGATCAATAATGCAGGGCAGTATCTACACTTGGACTGAATTGTTAGATGGAAGTATATTACTATTCCTGGAAGTAGATTATTATTCCTTGACTGTTTTTTTCCCTATAAGAATGTCATACTAAAGTTTTTACTAGTTGTGTTTGCTAGTTATAGTGAAGTGAAATAAACAAGTTTTACACACTAGGATTCTGCAAAATTGGTATGCATCAATGAGAGAAATGTCTGGTCTATCTAAAACTATTCTGTATGTTTATGGAACATAAAATTTTTTGAAGAGTATGTTTACAGAGTTTCTGAAAACATCAACAACAATAGAATCAATTACTGAACTTTTCAATTCTTCCATGCTGATGAAAACCAATTCTCAGTGAAACAAGCACTTTGTGAAAGTGAAATCTGCCAAGTTCAGATGGAGATTTGTTTGCAGCTCAAGCGCTAGCAGATTTGGTGTTTATAGTAATTTTGTCAGTTGTAGGTTGGACTTGTGGTCTACCTGAAGAAGCAGAGAGCAGGTTTTTTTTTTCTCCCTTATTCTGACCTCTCTCTGATTCCTGACTAAGTATTAAGTAGGTTAGAAAAAGTCAAAGAAGTGTCTTGATTTAATGTAAGTAGTGTTTTCCTAGGTGCTAGGGTGCATGCAGTTGAGAAACAAGGAGATTTGTTTCTTCTTTTTTAGAAGAATAGCATGTTTGAATAGAGTAGTTATTAGCTGTGAACAAGGTAAAAAATAAAAGGGGAATAATGAATACTGATTTTTTTTATTTTTCATTGTACATAGCTGCCTTTTTGTGCTCCAGTTGTCCTAGCCCAGTCTGTTGAAAATGTATGGACTACTTGCAGGATTAACAAACAGAAACGCCACTTACTGGAGGCTCTGTGGCTCAGCTGTGGTGGGGCAGGTATGAAAGTCTGGCTTCCCCTGTTTCCCAGAGATCATCGAAAACCACATTCCTTTCTGTCAAGACGGATCATGCTGCCTTTCCACATCAACATATACCCATTGGCTGTTTTATTTGAAGATGCCTTGGTTCTTGGTGCTGTCAATGACACTGTGCTCTATGACTGTTTATACACTCAAACCAGTGCTAGAGAACACTTAGAGGTTCTCTTTCCTTTCTCCATTGTTGAGAGAACCTCTCAGATCTACCTCCATCACATTTTACGCCAGCTCTTGGTTAGGAACCTCGGTGAACAAGCCTTGCTTTTGGCCCACTCGTGTGCCACACTACCATACTTTCCTCATGTACTAGAACTGATGCTTCATGAAGTGCTCGAAGAAGAAGCTACCTCGCGGGAACCCATTCCCGACCCTCTCCTTCCCACTGTGGCGAAGTTCATTACAGAGTTCCCCCTCTTCCTGCAGACAGTTGTTCATTGTGCTAGGAAGACAGAATATGCCCTGTGGAATTACCTTTTTGCTGCTGTTGGAAACCCGAAGGACTTATTTGAAGAGTGCTTAATGGCCCAGGACTTGGACACAGCTGCCTCTTACCTTATTATCCTACAGGTAAGGGTACCTAACATATTGCAAGAGTGATGGTATTAACTAACATTACAGTATTTTAAAAATGTCATACCAAAGTTGTGCATGTTCAATACATTTTTAATTTACGAAGGAGGGGAAGATCATGTGATGTAAGTAGTTAGTTTACTGTTTTAAAAAGGGAAATAATAGCATGAAATTAGCTTGTTATAATCTTTGTTATACTTGAATGTGACTCAGTATGGCTTAATAGGACTTCTGTTGCTCTACAGCAAAAGCAAGTAACTTAATTGTGCTTTGTTACTTGCAGAATATGGAAGTTCCAGCAGTTAGCAGACAACATGCTACTCTCCTATTTAATACTGCCTTAGAGCAGGGAAAGTGGGATCTTTGTCGTCATATGATTAGATTTCTTAAAGCCATTGGCTCTGGAGAAACAGAGACACCCCCAGCTACACCAACAACTCAGGTTTGTGATAAGCAAAGTAAATACTGTGCATCAAGCCTTGTATGATTAGTCTTGATGTTACATTTTATGTTTGTGCCTTTGACTGGGTGTTTTAATTTTCTTGGTTCTAGGAACCTAGTTCAAGTAGTGGCTTTGAGTTCTTCAGGCATCGCAGCATTAGTTTATCCCAATCAGCAGAGAATCTCCATAGCAAGTTTAATTTGACAAAAACACTGAGTATGCCCTCTGGCCCATCTGGAAAAAGGTAATTGGTAGTAATGTCCTCTCCTTCCCCACTTTGTTAGGTGCTGTACTAACTCTCTTACCAATTTAGTAATAGAAATACATTTATATGATAGAGGTACATTTGTCATAGTCTCCGTCCACATCCTTTGCATTTGTGTTTTCACAACTCCTGTAATATCCATGTGTCTCATAAAGTTCTTGGGAGAATATATTCTCACACATGTAAATAAATGCATGTGTATTTGTATGTATATTTACACAGGTATGCTTGCTGAGAGAAACCACTTGCCTCTGAAACCACTGGAGGCATGTGTAGTAGTAATTTCAATAGCTAGTGAGACCACATACCTCACATTTGAAGGATCAGGTTTGCTGTAGGATACATTTTGAAAGCTCACATTTTCCAGCATCATAGCGTGTATTGCAGTGTGCTACTGTGCACATCTTGATCCAGCAGTGTGTTGACAAACTGCAAATAGATGAGGGGAACACCCCCTTTAAAGCTGCTGTATATAGAATTGATATTTGTAGGTATTATGATTCAGAAGTAGCATTGAGCTGGAGTTCATTATTATCTTTGTTTTGACTTTTTTCCCAGTATAGACTTCTAAAACAATCTTAGTATAAGTTCCAATACTTTTAATCAGTCATTTTCCATTGAGAGTACTATCTTAAAAGTTTTGATAGGAAAGGTCCTAGTATTTGACTAGTTCTCTAAACCTGTTCCTCATATGCCTTTTATCTCTACTACTTTACTTTTTTCTGCACTGCTAATAGTTTATTACTGTATGAACAGTGCTGCCATTGTAACATCCATTCTTTATTTCACCTACCTATTGAGGCAGTGAGAATACAAATAGCAAGGAATGATGGAAACTGCTTTTGCTGTTACAGCAAAGGGACCTGCCTCCCGCAAATGCCCTGCAGTACTGTGATCACTTGAGGTACTGTGGTTGTAGCCAACAGCTTTTGTGACTGGGTTTTATCAGCCTTAACGTTGCTGTTCTCCGGTCTGTGTACAGGTGGAGCAAGGACAGTGACTGTGCTGAGAACATGTACATTGACATGATGCTGTGGCGGCACGCTCGGCGTCTGCTGGAAGAAATCAAGCTGAAAGACCTCGGCTGCTTTGCTGCACAGCTGGGCTTTGAGCTGATTGGCTGGTTGTGCAAGGAGCGAGCCAGAGCTGCCCGCGTGGAGGATTTTGTGTTTGCTTTGAAAAAGCTACACAAGGATTTCCTCTGGCCATTTCCAGTCATGCCAGCTTCATCCATTAATTCACCTTTCAAGAATGGAAAGTACAAGACAGGTGCTGTAACATCTGAGTTGATAAGGACTAGGTTTCCCTCCTGCAGTCCAACATCTGTAAATCTCAATCTGTTCTCTGTTCAGCCAAGTGAAGAATAGGCTCAGGCTTGCCACCTGCACAGCTTTCTCCCACAGGGTGTGCATTTGAAGGGATTCTGTTTGGCACAGATGGTATCTCTTGTTGTAATTACTGTTGAAGTTTCCTGCTTTCTCAAGGTCACTAAACCAGGTATCACTTGTGCAGATGTTGAATTGAACATAGAAATTGCTCCTAATACAAATTCTGCTGCAGAAAGTTACTAAAATCAATATTTTTACACAGTCTTTAGATGAGGTTCAGATTAATGTTTTTAAAATGAAAAAGTAATATTCCCAATATTTGAAATTCACTTTGAAGACTTCAATGTAAACTTTGTGTTACTAATCTGTCAACTGGCTTACCTCCTTACTGCAAAGTTGGCACCAGTTGCCAAGTCTTCCTCATCTTAGTAGCAGTATCATTATTGAGTTCTGTTGATAGTAACAGATGATACTACTTCTATATCAGTGCTCACGTAAAAAGCTGATCAGAAATTCTTAAAATATCTGAACTTGCTGCATTCCTTAGTTTCTTGGTCCCTCAGCAAACTAATAGAATATTGACTTCGATACAAGTTTGAGCCTCCTGAAATACTGGAAGATTGTCCAAGTTTCCTTTTAGATAGTTGCATGACTTTTCTATGGTGTGGTTTGTTTTGTTCCTTTTCAGCAGTGGGGGAGCAACTGCTAAAATCCCAGTCTGCAGACACCTTTGTAAACATGGAAATGGATACAGGGGTTTCAAACACACCTCGGAGTCGCAGCTGGCTTGGTACCATCAGCTCCTCCCAGAGAGAGATTGACACTGTTTCATCTCATGGACCACACATGCAAGATGCATTCCTTTCTCCTTTGCTAAGTAAAGGTTAGTCACTCTTCCTTCTCTCTGGTCATTGGAAAAATGCGCCTGGAAGTTTGTGCTTGTTTTGATATTTCCATGCCACTGCTGTAATTGTTGCTTCTCCATTGCCTGATAAAGAAAATTCAGTAAAAAAAAAAGACTTGTTGAAAAGTAAACTGAATTTTTTATTATAGAAAGATAATGCCCATGCCATATATCTTGAAGTACTTAAAGTAGAATATGAAATTGGTGTTTGCTGAAGTTCCTGTCTGTGGTGATAATTGGAAGTATTTTTTCATTCTGACTAGGAAGAGTGTTCTAAGGGTTTTTTTATCTTTGTCTTGTGCCCGAATCAGCCTCTTGCACAGGTTATCACTGCTCTAGAAACTGCATGAACCTTGTGCTTTTGGATTTCTTTAGAATGATATTAGATGCATTTATTGAGGAAGTTCAGGAAATCAGAGGCCTGTATAGTTTTATTTTGTCTGATGGCTGTGTTTAAATTGCTTTTCTAAAAGCTTAAATGTATGATTAGCTTATGAAAATGCAAAAGGGAATTTTTTTCATGTATTTTTTCTGAACACAGTCTGAGACAGCAAACATTTGTGTGACCATTGACCTGTTATTATTCATTGAAAGTTTTTTATGCTCCCTCTTGTATTCAAGCAGAGAGCAACATTTTCAACAGTATCTAACTCATGTCACTTCCACTGTACTAGGGGAAAGACATAATTACTTAGTGTGAACAAATATCTCCCCAAGATTTTAGAGCTTTCTGTGGAGCTCAGCATTTAGAGATTCTCTCCATCTGCTTGGGCCCTGTCTCATTCTGTTTTCACTCTCGTTTCTTGTGTTTATTAATTCTAGAGACTGCAAGAATGCATTATTTTTAAGTAAGTTTGTTGCATAGCTCTGCAAAAAAACACAACTTAAATGGGGAAAATGAGTGTCTCTTCTCATTGCTCTGCTTGTACTGCTCGTCTGCCACTACCTCTGTTTTGTATACATGTTTTTTTCTGATCTGGATGAAGACTCTTGAGTTCAGTGAATTTTGATGTACATTTAGAAGCAGTTTATTTCAAAGTGAAATTAAATTAATAGTCTTTAAAACATTGCAAGCTGAATTCCAAAAGTAATTTCACAAGTTACTAATTCAACAGTGGTATTCATGGGCATGAAGCTAATCAAATAACTTTCTGACTTCCTAAAAATCTTCGATGGAAAAGATGCATCTGCTTTAATATGGAAATTGTTCTGAAGGGCAGGTGCCTTCATGACTTACTGCTGTAATGGTTTTAGCTTTGCTGTTGTTACTGTTCCTTTGAAAATTCTGTGGCTACATGTGCTCTTCATGTTTTTTTAGAAACACTTCTTTTTAGAATTAGTGCAGGTAAATATCTACATTACAAAGCATTTTCAGAATTTTCAGGGTGTTGTACAAAGAAAAAACTAGATATGGCAGCTGCATTTTTAACAAAATAAATGTTAAAAAAGCAGAATCTTTAGACAGACTGTAACCCTTCCTACAGACTTAATTTCAGGACTGTAGTATGCAAGAGGCTTATCTCTCTGCTTTTATGATGATTGTCAACACATATTTAGGATCCCTTATTGATAATGTTCTGTGGAATTATTTTTACTGGATAGAAAACGTACTGCATTACTGCGGGAATAGGTCTACCATCCAGTGTGGCAAGAAGAATGCTGAAGTGGGATGGACAGTATGCCTGAAGTAACTGTGACACACCCTAAAGCATTTACTGTTTGTCAATTTGTATAAGCAAATAGTTCAGAAATTCTGAGTCTTACTAAAGTAAGTAGTTTCTTTTTTCCCTTATGTTTCTGAGTGTTTTTGATAGGTGATGAATGCAGCATTGGTTCAGCAACGGACCTGACTGAAACAAGTTCTATGGTGGACGGTGACTGGACCATGGTGGATGAAAACTTCTCCAGTCTAAGTTTAACTCAGTCGGAGCTCGAACATCTCTCTCTAGAACTGGCCAGCAAAGGGCCGCACAAGTCACAGGTGCAGCTGCGGTAAGTAATGTGATGTGTGCATTTGACACTTGGATTTGCTGGTGTGAAGCATTAGGAGAAAGAAACATGGTCTACAGAATCATGCTGTGACTTTTGGTCTTCAGAGTGGAAAAATAAGCAGAATGGTTTTTTCCATATAGGTACTTGCTACATATCTTCATGGAAGCGGGATGTCTGGATTGGTGTGTTGTCATTGGCCTTATTCTCAGAGAATCTTCAGTTATCAGCCAGGTTTTCAGTATAATGCAATCCTCTGATATTGATGGAGAAATCTGTCAAAATATCAAGACTGGCCTACATGCTGTTGACAAATGGGCTTCCACAGATTGGTAAGTATTACTTTCCACCTTCCTGTTCATTCCTGTTGTAGATAATTTGATACCTAAAAAGTAACTTCAGCCATAGGTGAAACATTTTGTCAGGACAGTCAAACAGTTGTAATCGAACTGGGAAAAAAAGAACAGAACACAAACCACAACAAACAAACCAACCTTCCAACTTTCACTGTTTTATTAAGGTTGCCTTTTTCTATTTATTTAAAAAAGTTTCTGCTTTTCAGGCATATGACAGAGGTGCTATTTTTAAATTCTCTCACAGTGCTCTATCCCATTATCTTCCTAGCCCTGGGTACAAGCCATTTCTAAATATCATCAAACCACAGATCCAGAAACTAAATGAAATAGTAGAAGAGCAAGTACAGCCTGAAGCATTTCAGCCAGTGAATCCTTCTAAGGTTCCCGAACAAGTGAACCCCAGAGCTGAGGAAAGCAGGACTTCATCCAGCCATGGCACTAATCCTCAGAGTGATGCTGGCAGCAGCAGTGCAAGCAGACATGAAGAGGACAAGGCTAAGACAGAGGATGAACATTTGTTGCAAGAAGGCAGTTATGACTGTGTTGTGTCTTAAATGGAAGAAGAACAACTTCCCAAGCATCAGGTGTGACAAGGAAGCAAACCAGCTCTTAGACATGCTTCCATGTTTTGGATTTGAACTTTTTTTTTTAAGTGTGGGGAGTTTTGTTTTGTGTTTTCTTTTTAATATTTCAATCTTTGAAATCTTTAGTGGGGATAACTAAACTGCAGTTTCATCTAATTCAAAAGGAGGTAAGCTTGATTTTTGATGCAATCTTTAGACTGCAGCTTTACATTTTGATACTTAAATAGTGCTGGAGAGACAGTGAATACATAAAGGTTCGGCTGATGTTCATCAGGACCTTTACATCACCAACACATTCTGAAGAAACTGCTTATATCTGGATTGAGTTTAAAAGGCGATGAGGGGATTAAATTTAAAAACTGTTATTCTTCGCAGCTTTTGCCTGCCTAGTGTATGTCTGATCAGTGCAGTTCAGATTGGTTTGATACGGATATTTTGTATTAAAGAACTGTAAAATATATTGTATGTTTTTGTGAATAATCTTGTATAAATACTCAAGACTGTACCATATTTGCAGGTACCTGTATGTATTGTGCATGTTTCTAGATGACTAGTAAAGTGAAAGCAGAGTTGCACTTCTTTCTGGATGACGCATACTTTACTGACCCTACACTGACACAAGGTGGCTTATCAGATCTTACTGCCACTTACAGATCTTGTAGTTGGGTTAAGGGACTGCTGAAGGTTATTTATTTCATTGTAAATTCTTTTCTGAAAAATGGATTTTTTAAATGTAAATAATCATCATTACTCTTGCTATGGAAAACTAGTTTAACAGCTCATACGTAAACATTTTTCAAACATTTTATAATATGCATACTTCTAACTAAGACATATTTAACTTTCATACAATGTTATGGAAAACTGGCTGCAGAAGTCTGTTGCTTTGAGGTACTTATTTTTTCTAGTTGCTGTCCCTATGTAATAACTACCTGTAACAGTATTAATTTAGATATTAGCTTGTTTGTACTGTGCAATCTGAACAAAAATGCAACATTACTCATTTTATACACAATAAACTAGTTTATTTTTTATAACATCACTTGATTACTGACATGGACCAAACTAGTCATCATAGGGTAGGTGCAGCATCTGTTGCTTTTCTAGTGTAGTTATTAAATGCACATCCATTTAAACTCTGAAAATTAAGACTGTTCATAATTAAGTTTGATTGTGGGTTTATCATCTTTATTTCCTTTGTAGATAAGATCAAGTGCTTTAAAATGTACAAATATTAAACAGTTGCTTTAGAATGGCTTTACTAAGCCAATACAACCAGTACAAGTGCAATAATTGCTAGTATTACTTGGAAAGCTGGAGCTTTTAGTGAATGCAACTTGAACTTCAAGAGTTGAAACTGATACTGAAATTAGAGGAAGGAAATCCAGTTTGAGTTCCAGCATTAAGCTTATTCCACATTGTAGCTACTGGTTACAGATAACGGTTCTCATACCTACAAGCCTGTTGTGACCTGATGTCTAAATCCATTATTGTTTTAAGGGGATAATACTTAAAGCTTTTTTTATTATAAAAAAACCTGCTTAATCTATGTTAAAAGAAATAAAAACCGTGCTTCAAGTTAATATTTTTCTGTGGTTCTGTGGTAATAATGTAAGCCAAGCCTAGCCTGATCAGCTTTCTGCTGTTCAAGATCTGTACAAGTCAAACCATACATTAACTGATATACTAACATTCTTAATATTCATATCTTACTACTATGCTACTGTTGTTTAGCAGGTAAATCTTTTTAGTTGTGAAATTTCAGAAGTTTGTACTTCTTCAGTTGTAATTATCTCTATGCAAACCTTATGTGCTAATTTTCTATCAATTTCACTGCTGTTATACTTGTAATTAAAAGACAAATGTATTCAACTTTACTTGATGTTACTCCTGTGAAAAAAACTATTTCTGTCTTCAAGCCATTTACAGTAAATTACCAGTGTTCAACTAAGCTATTGTAGAGAGACAAAGCTCTCAAAGAAACCACCCAGTGAGGATTGTGTTATACCACTGGGGCCTGTTTTTTACACGAAGAAGGAATCAAGCTTTTACCTTATTAGTGCATCTAACATTCTACCTTCTGCTTTGAAAAGAGGTGTACTGGGTTTAAGTGGCAAGGTGTTCCAGTAAGGGGGATTGCAAGAGCCTGCTTCTGTTTCAGACAGAGCCAGTTCCAGCAGACCTGCCATGGGACACATCTGAACCTCTCAGCCAAGCTGGTGCCTCCCCTCTGTATGTATTTAAAAAGGGGTAAAAAATGCTGTGAGAGATGGGTGAAGAATAGTCATGCAGACAGCCAGGCCTGTAAAGGAGCAGGAGGAGGTACTCCAGGCACTGAGAAGACATTCTCTGCAGCCTGTGGATCTGTAAACACATGTTAGTATGATAATATAACATTCTTGCTATTAACATCTTACTACTGGGCTGCTGTTCAGCAGTGAAGTCTTTTTGGAGCATGGTGAAGGAGGCTGTCCTCCTGCAAGCCATGGTGGAACATTCTGGAGCAGATACCCACACTGCAGCCTGTGGAGAGTCCCTCACCGAGCAGGTGGGTGGATGGGCCCTGAAAGAAGCTGCAGCCCAGCAAACCCATGCAGGATCAGGTTTCTGGCAGAACTGTGGCCCATGGGGGACCCATGCTGGAACAGTCTGTTCCTGAAGGACTTACCCATCAAGAGGAGGATCCACATTGAAGCAGCTGATCAGAGACTCTATCCAGTGGAGTGGACCCCATGCTGGAGTAGGGCACCAGTGTGAGGAGAAAGGAAGCAAACGAGAGGAAGTCTTATAGACTGATCATGACCTGCCCCTCAACTGACCATCCCCAGTCCTTCTGCACTATTGTGGGAGAGAAGGTAGAAGAGTGAATTTGGATCTGGGAAGAGAGGGTAAGTTGGGGAAATGTGTTGCTATCCTACTTTAATTGGTAATAAATTAAATTAATTCTCCCAAGGTCCAGTGTATTTTGCCTGTTGTGGGAATCAGTGAATGTTCCTGTCTCACCCCAAGAGTTTTCTCATCTTATTTTCTCCTCCTGGCCTGCTGAGGAGAGGGTGTCGGAGTAATTTGGTGGGTACCCAGTAGCCAGCCAGGGTTAACCCACCACAACAGGTCTATTCATCTACAAATGTGCACTATGAACCTAGACATAGGGAAAGTGGACCATTTAACCATTTAAGGGTCAGCATTTTTTATGGAATTCCAACTTGTCACTGCTCATTTTGCATATCCAGCTCATGTGGCTGATGTCTGATTACCTCCTTTCACCACTATTTGCATATCATTAAGTTTTCTTCATCTGGTTCTCATCCTGTGCAAAACAAATTGCCTCAGAAAAACAGCAACAATACTGTAACTTTCTTGCTACCAATTTAAAAGATCCTTTCACAAATCTGAATATAATTTTTCACCATGACTTTCGCCAACCCAATCAAGCTAATTTTTCATCAGTGTGTTTTAGTCCAAAGCAACCCATTTAAATGGTTTTAGAGCTGAAGTGTCTGTAAGCTACAGGTTGAGACACATTATAAACTGAGGGGAGAAGTTGTCTTTGGCTATCATGATTATCATGATACTGTAAAAGATGATGGGTAAATTGTTGAGGGTGGTAAGCGGACTTCAAAAGGAGAGCCCCCAAGTAAAGAAAACAAAGGGAACAGACACAACTTACTGTCTCATCTTAGTTTTCTATCCTAGAGCTGAAGACTGTTGAAGTACTCTAGTGGGCAGTGAGATGAATGTCAGCTTATAGTGAGTTGGTTAAGTCATCCCAGTGTTTCAACACAGAAAAGGGAAGAGCTTTCTCATACCACTCCAAAACAAAGAACATTCAGCAGAGCAAGTTGTATTTATACATCAGGGAGCACCTGAAATAAGTAAACTCAAGGAGTTTCCTACTGGAGAGCACTGAGAAAAGACTTTAAGAAGCCCAAAGCTGGAGACTGGAGCTAGCTAAACAGCAGATACAAGGCACCCAAAAAACCAAACACACAGCATCCCTGGATAAACCATACATAGTTACTTAAATGCACCTGTATACCAACTGGCTTTGAAGCTTGTATTTGTCTGTCTCAGAACAGACTGAAAGCATTGTTCCTTTTCAGATTAACTACTTTAAGAGAGATTCTTGCAGCATTCTGAAACTGAATTCCTAAAACCCCCTTTTTTAGTGGCTAGTGCCATTGACCCTGCTTGAAATTGAGGTAGCAGTGACTAGATCTCCCTGAACTAGCTTGTACTTCCTGCTCAGGATTCAGCTTTATGCTTGGCATGTTCTCAAGCTGCACCCACGGCTTTGACTTCAGCATTAAGTGCTGCAGCCCAACAGAATCTCTTCTGCAGTGAACAGGAAGACTGGCTGATTTCTAGGACCAATTTATCGAAGACTGGAATGGATTTTCATGAGGATTGAGAATGCATGTTCTGTCTTCAAAATGGAAGTCACAGTTACATAAATTAACACCAATGAGTTTTGTGACAGAAAGGTTTACTGATCTTGCATGTCTTACCATTCTTCTCCAAGACTGCATATCAAGTTCTAAGGTGGGTCATCCTGCAGGCTCCTTCCAGATAATTACCAAA
This sequence comes from Sakesphorus luctuosus, assembly GCA_013396695.1. NCBI lineage: Eukaryota > Metazoa > Chordata > Aves > Passeriformes > Thamnophilidae > Sakesphorus > Sakesphorus luctuosus. The sequence goes on along the minus strand of VWZD01007575.1, from coordinate 70,427 downwards.
AATCAGATTAGGTTTAGCCCTCAAGGGAAAAAGTGCTGAGCAGTCTTGCCATGCAGACAAACTCTTCGTTAGCTCTGTCCCATATACTACAATTAGTTCTGTATAGACTTGTTAGATCTTGTCTTTTTGATTAGTGTTTTTCAAGCAGGCTTGCAACCCATCCTACGAACATTAAAACCAGGTCCTACTAAGACAGAACAGCCCCACTCAGTGTATGATAGCTGAAATTCTCCTGTTCAAGCTTCTATCCCAACACTTTCCTTTTGCAAATGCATACTTAGACTTGACAGGCAATCTTGAAGGTATGGTGAAGTGCTTTAATGATGTATAACCAAAAACTGTACAGGCCTCCTTTGCTTAAACTGATAAAATGCTTTGCTTAAATTGACAAAATGCTTAGCACTCAGACAGCTTCAGAAATATGTATGTGCATAGAGAACCTAATAGATTTTCAAAGCTTCCAAAAGTCAGGGAAGAACACAAGAGTAAAGCAATTCAGAAAAAGCTGTGGATATAAAAATTGTTTCAGATGAACACAGGGAAATTCTAATCTGCTGTCTCTTTACTGCCCCACTAAGAATAATTTTTCTATTCCCTGCCTTTCTATCCTTAAAATTACTAGCTGCTTGCATTTGATACACTTCACAGAGTAAGACACACAATGCTTTTTTATGAAGAAATAATAAACCACAGTAGCAGAAGACTAGCCTGCTTGTACTGAATGGGGAAGCAGTCAGACACAGAACCAGCAAAATTTTCTATCCTGTTTTTGTATTTGTGATTAACTGTAAATCAGTTTTGCAAAGAATACTTTGCTTTGCTACCAGTGACTCTTCCATTTCACATCCTGTTTCAAGAACCAACCACCTTCTTCTCCAGGAAACCAGCCAGGGCCCCCATTTTAACTTGTCTCAACTCAGATGATTCTTATATTCCTTGCCCATGCTTATCTTCCACATAGCTCCAACTCCAGCTGTCTAGCATCACTTAGCAGTATTTCTAACCCAAGCTCAAATAAAACATTAGTGTGATGAATAAAGACAACTCAAATATGCCTTTAGTTGTGCTAAAAATCAAGTTTCATCGATTGAGTTTTGCTTTTATTTACAAAGAAATTTGCAACAAATCAGACATACCTCATAATTAAATTATTTAAGAAGGGTTAAATCCTGAGACAGCAAAAGTTACTGCTTCACTGAAGTTTCAGAAATTGCCAAGAGGCATTTTTGTCTTTTTGGCTCCCAGTATGAATTCTTCATACAGCACTTTTTCAAAGCTTTAAATCAGAGGCAAAACACAAAAATGAAAACTGAGGAAGACAGTAAATACCAGTGCAGCTTTAGTTAATTAGCTGTCCATCAGCTAGAGTACAGTACATTTGTTGAGATTCAAGACACAAGTCTTAGTTTGTAACTCAAATCTTCAAATCACTAATAGCACTTTTCAATAATATACGGATTGTAGTTTCAAATCAGATACAATCAAGTAAGTGATGATTAATGCATGTTAATACAGAAACCCACTGGCTTTAAGATACTAATGGCCAGTTCATTATGATTACAGTAACTGAACCTCTTACCCTAGTCCATGAGTCAGTTGACAATCTTTGTGAATGTCCCTTGCAACACATGACACAGGTTGTTGCTGCTACCATGCACAATTACAGAACAATTTGAAGGAAAAATACCCGATTGGAGAGTTGTTATGCACCACAGCTCACGCAAATCACCATGCCAGAATTTTCTTTCATGTGCCCTGCAAACCTACCAGTACTATCATGTTTTCACTTGACATGACAATACATGCACAAAATCTGCTTTGCATGACATTAGGCAATACTCATGAGATGAATAAAACACTGTAAAATTTGTTGTGTGGTATTGATGTAGCCAAATGTTTTATATATAGTTTGGAAAAAAGCATGAAGAAGTTTCTTCAGATACACAGAGTTCTTTGAATTTCAGAAATTACTATTAACTATTAACCAGCAGAGAAACCAAAAAATCTGGTAGTATAAAAAAGAGGTCAGTAGCTTATGATTTCAAAGCTTGTCAATTAAAATTGGAAGATATTCTAAATCACTCACAGTCATTTATAAAACCCATCATGTGAAAATACGAGCAATCCAGAGATATTAGATATCTTTTTAAGATTACTCTGTTAGGTACTTTTCCTTAAGGAAAGCAAATCTTATTTTAAGAAACAGTTCAATGTATTAGCAAAATGCAATACTGTCACCAAAAGTCTCTCCAGAGGAGATACCAAAATTAGCCAATTCTAATAAATTGGAGGGTAACTTGAAATTTAGAGTAGATTAATTTTAAGACATCCATTTAAAGGAGTGAGGACTTAGCACTCTTACATACAAGAGAGCAAGTCACATGGTCATGTGCTGATAGTGAATGATCCCAACAGGAATAAACACACAAGATGATAGTTAGGTTGAACTTACCCACTCAAGCTGTAATGCTGAAGAGATAGGAGAAAGAGTAGGAAGTAAGTTCTTTAACAGAAACATGTAATTTGGACGAATGGACGGACAGATAGTTACCACATTCCACCATAAGACTTATTGTGCATTTGCCACAAATTGGGAATGCAACCTGCACAAGCACCACAGCTTTCAGTGACTTCGACTTCATCCAGTGACTAAAGTAATGTTTAGGACTTTGCCAGCTCTGTCCCCCCAACATGGGAACAAGCAGGTTTAGTTCAAGATCTGACTTGAATAGGACGGATAGGATTGGTAGGTGATACTCCACATATATGTGAAGTATATTTACATTTCACATAGCATTAAAATAATTCCATACAGTCTTTCCATTACAATTACCACTTTGTATTTTTCTAATACCTCCTCAAGTTTTCGTTTTAAGAAACCCACTAGCCAAACTGCCACTTCAGTGGAAGAACAAAGGTGAATTGCATTCACATTGACACGAGTACCATTATATCCCCAAGAGAGCAGTAGTCTTTAAACAGTCAAACTGCCAAGAAACACCAGCTGCTGCTGTACTTTAAATTCTTGTTGAAGTCTCTGGCACCTTGTTAAAAAGTGCTTGCCACAAGAGCATTCTGTGTCAGAGATGACCCTGTTGGCCCTGCAGCACTACTGTCAAAAGACAAAAAGGTCGTAAGTGCAGGACCAACCAGAAGAAAACGTCCAGTTTGGAAACCTCTCCAGTAAGGCATAAAGTTGAGGTGACTTTTGATCTTCCCCAAAAAAGTAATGTGCTGCTATGGCAAGGGAGACTATTCCATCAGAATGTTTTTCTGGGGCCTGAAAGTGAGAAAAGGACAACACAGACTTTATGATTGTTTATGGCTTTTAAATGCAAGATCACTTTTCTAGACAGTATCTATGCAACGAACTTCATCCTGCAGCTCCTTGTCCTAAATGTTAAAATACATCCTATGTTCAACATACTAGTCTGATTACACAATGAGTTCAATTTTAAATAAACTGCCAGGCAGATACTTAGATCCCAGAGCCTCTGACATGTTACACAGCTTTCAAGTGCTCCAGCTTCAGTGTTTGTATCTGTCCGGTTTGCTGACAAATCAAGATATGGACTTCAACACATTATACTGATCCTTCTACTGCGAATCCTGAGGATGTACAGCCTTCTCTGCACACTCTGCCACTATCAGTCTTGCAAAGCTTGTCACACTCCAGACTCCTGTCTGCCTTTATTGAGTGCCCCCAGAGGATTATTTGGCAAGTGTTTAGACTACCTGATGCAGGAAGGAACAAGGGTCTTTCTGAACATTCAAAGATTCTTGTAATATTTACTCAAAGAATAAGACACTGTTAAACCTATACACAGATCTGCAAGGAGTTATTAACTGGCAAGTTAAGGGGCTTGTGGACAGATCATAAATCCCACTGAAACAGGAATGCTTCCTTCCAACTGAAAGTAATGTAAAAGAAAACTTAGGAAATTCTCTCCAGATTCAAGACAGGTAAATTTTCCACTAAGGACTCTTTGTAATTTCCCAGAGCCAAGCAAACAAGTTATGTGAAAATGAAACTACTCATAATAGGAAAAAAACCTCTGAAGTAACAGTAGTAAAGATAAAACTTCAAAATCTATGAGATTAAGATTGGAGAAATCAAAACTTATGACCTAAAACCATGGAGACAAGGAAAATATTCTTCTCTTTGACAAGTTAGTGGACTACTCATTGCAAAAATATGTGAGCTGATACACAGAGCTGACAAAGTAAAAAAGGGGAAACTTGAATTGAGATCTATCAAATAACACGAAGCTTCAGGAAGTTACTATGACACTTTTCACATAGGAATGCAGCAATGGTGAGGGTGGACCATCACTGGATTTCCAGCAACATACTCACCATCAGCTCTACCCAGAAGTGCCAGGGTGCAGCCTGCAGCCCGTGGGAGTAAAACACAAAGTAGTCTCCTCCTACGCTAGCAACGGGTGTGCCATCCCCGAGAGACCACCTGGACAGAGCCGACCCTTCGTGCGGCCGAACATACAGAGACATGTGACTTGGGCCTGCAGAGACGGAGACACATGTCTGGCTGCATCAGCAGGTAGAGGCAGAACAACCATCTGTTTTCCTATATAACAGCATGCTACATGTGTTTTACTACTCATGTCTTTCAAAGCATGATACAACTGTCTTTGTTACAGAAAAAGCTTCAATTCTTCCTCAGCATTGAGATAAATGAGATGATGATGTAGCAGAGGAATGTAAGACTATATATAACATAAAGGTAATACAGTCCTCTAGTGTATACATACATATCTCTATGTGTGTATACATATGTGTGTGTGTGTATATGTACACACATTATCTATACTAATAGGAAGATATAAAATGGACTTCTAAAAAGGACCTGCTATAAAACAATCAAGACTTACTCAAGATAGACAACATTATCAGCTGCAACACAACACCCACAGTTTCTGATGTGTTAGGAAACTAAATTAACTCATCTAATCTCACAAAACTTACTATCTTGGGAACAGCACTAAAACTTGCAGTACTGGATTCAAAGCCTGGCCTATTACGGGCATAAAAATAAACACAAATCCTAAACCAGAAGCTTCAGCCACTCACCAGATACTTCAAAGCTTAACCTCACAGAGTTCCATGGCATCAGCTGTTTGGACAGAACTTTAAACTGAATGGGGCTTCTTGGCATAATTTCTGGAGCAGGGAGATACCAGTTTTTCCTGTGGACAAAAAAAAGGTTTCAAGTTATTCTCACTGAAACACCCTGAGGTACTAAATACCAGAAAGCAAGAAGTTTCTGTGTAGTATGACTGTGCTGCTACTAAATTAAACACTCAAAAGCTATTGATTGTAACAGAAGGCAGGTAAAATCAACAGCTTGTGGGCAGACAAATATTTAAAGGGTGTGTTAGAAGAAAAGTACTCAGCAGTGTATTCACTCATTACCTTCATCTACCTTAATTTACAAAACAAATAAGTAAGAATATTTGCACCTTCAAACTGCTATATTTTTTTGCTCCTAAGATTCTTGGGGTATAAGAAACAGTCACAGCAGTTGGTTTTCTGCTGTGAGACCTGCCACTCTACACATCCTCTGCTGTCAGCTGAGACGAAGGGGGCAAGAAGGGAGGAGACACACATACTCCTGCTTTGAACTGCTCTGTAGAAGGTCCACCTTCACCTTTTTCTCCATTGTTGCTTACATCAGTTTTCCACAAATCAACTTCCACAGCTCCTGCAGCAGACCCAGCAATCTCTTGCAGAGACTCTGTCAGAAGACACTGCACCTAGGCAGAAGTTTGTCTTCTGAAGAGGAAGGATTATTTACTTTTAGACCAAGATTAGCCTTACTTTTTCTTCCCTTACATAAGTGAAATTGCATGAACGGCCAACGGGCTTTGCAGTTAAGTGCTCAAGTGAAGCAGAGTTCACACCAACCGGAACATGAAATGCACTGGCAGAATCCAGGGAAGGCCACAGAAGGGAGCCTGCTCCTCACATGGAGTTCTAATAGTCTCATTAATTTCAGGTACATGGGGAGTTATGTGAGCTATTCCATTATAATCAAATCCATTAATCCATATACCAGCGTCACTTTTAACCACATTTCCATCTAGATCATGAAATCTTCTGCTTGTGTGCTAGAAGGAAAAAAGAAAATCAAAACAAAACACAGAAATATGATGGAGCCTGGAGAGTTTTCAAGAGTCAGAGGTGATTCTGAAATATCCTCTATGTCCATTCTTAAGGTCTACTGCATTTTCAGTATGCACTGAACATACATTTAAGTATTTATGAATATAAATACACAAATTACTCAGATCAAAAACAAACCATGAAAACACATTTAGAAGATGACTAAGTAGTAGCTCACCTACTGCGATGTTCNTTACCTGCAGAAAGACTCGCTTAGGTTTTGGATTAGCTGCATCAGAACTGTAAGGAAAGAAGATTCCACTACAAACAAGAATGAGAGTGACTACAAACACAGTAGTTAAAGTTACTAGCGTTGTTTTTGTACTTTTGACAAGGTAAATGAAGTTAACCTAGAGAATAAAAAAAAAGCCCAGTTATAAAACTNAGAAGTTTGTCTTCTGAAGAGGAAGGATTATTTACTTTTAGACCAAGATTAGCCTTACTTTTTCTTCCCTTACATAAGTGAAATTGCATGAACGGCCAACGGGCTTTGCAGTTAAGTGCTCAAGTGAAGCAGAGTTCACACCAACCGGAACATGAAATGCACTGGCAGAATCCAGGGAAGGCCACAGAAGGGAGCCTGCTCCTCACATGGAGTTCTAATAGTCTCATTAATTTCAGGTACATGGGGAGTTATGTGAGCTATTCCATTATAATCAAATCCATTAATCCATATACCAGCGTCACTTTTAACCACATTTCCATCTAGATCATGAAATCTTCTGCTTGTGTGCTAGAAGGAAAAAAGAAAATCAAAACAAAACACAGAAATATGATGGAGCCTGGAGAGTTTTCAAGAGTCAGAGGTGATTCTGAAATATCCTCTATGTCCATTCTTAAGGTCTACTGCATTTTCAGTATGCACTGAACATACATTTAAGTATTTATGAATATAAATACACAAATTACTCAGATCAAAAACAAACCATGAAAACACATTTAGAAGATGACTAAGTAGTAGCTCACCTACTGCGATGTTCACTTTTTACATTACCACCACTCACTCAATTCTCCTACTTAAAAGCCCCTACAACATCCTGTTCTTCTGGCACAGATGAACTAAACCCTTAGACTGAACAAGGGAAACATTAGTAACTCTTTCAACTCCAGCAATATTCATTAGGACTTCCAAATCAAACAAGAAAGGGAAGGTTGCTTTTCTGGGGTGGAGGAGGTGGTGGAAGTTAAGCAACCAACAGAGACAATACAACATGCAAAGCTTTTCTTACCTGCAGAAAGACTCGCTTAGNCCCTGACACAAGATACTCTTTACAATCTCAGTATTTCAAGCCAAGAGGGAAAAAGTGAGTACTGCCTGGAGCTTCCAAAAATTTTCTATTTTTGAAACATCTGCTAGCAATAACAAAAAAAAACTAGAACCTTTCTAGGTTCTATGGCAGCAGGAAAAAAAACCCCAAAACTGAGAATTCTTTTTGAAGTGTTGTATATGTATATGTTTGTTCAGCCACAAACCACACCTAAAATAAATGGCTGCTCAAAATTCACCATCATATT
>VWZD01007575.1:9754-62681 GCA_013396695.1 Sakesphorus luctuosus | reverse complement strand
TATTTTACACCAATCTTTACTTCATCATCCTATAGCAATGGAGGCCCTGCTTCAATGACCTTTCTTTGACTAACACAAAACACAGAATCTTTGACATGTTTTCAAGAACTTTACTGTAAGATTCAAGATACTGCCAAATTATCATTAACTTCTAGTATTAATTAAGAAAAACTTCTTAGACTAAACTTTAGTGAAAGATTAAACAACACTGACAAATTTTACTTACAAAATAGGATGACAGAATCATAGTGAAGATGACAATAAATCCTGCTAATACCATGTCTGGTGGAATTTCTGAACCACTTCGTCCCATGACAGGTGTAAACATTTCAAATACAGTCCAACTTAGATACAGCATATACAGATAGGGAACAAACATCCCCAGCATGTACATCACAATAAACTTCATTGTGGCACCTTCAGGGGACAGAACAAAAAAGACAAAAGTACATAAAAGCTTAAAGAACACAAACACACAGCTTTACTGATACATCCATACAACTGCTGCAAGGCCCAATACACAATACTGGTCCTCATCCCTGACATGGATATAGAAAGGAAATCTCATTTTGTACAGCCAATGCCAATACAACTTTCAAAATCACCACACACAAAACTGTTCTAGTATTACAAAAAAACTTTAAACATCTTCTGTCCTAAACATTCTTTAAACATTACTGTATTTTTTAAAAGCTTTATAGTCCATTAAAGTATCTGATCACTTTTTCAAAAAACCAAATATTATTCTTTTAGCCTGAGACACATGATGTTTTTCAGTTTTAAATTTTTTTAAAATTTTCTCTCTCTTTCAAACTGTCTTTAGTTCAAGAACACTTTTTCTTGTTACAAAAATATGACATAATTAATTTGATTATTCAAATTCAACATTTGGGATTTCTTTTGCTTAAGTAAGAGAGTAGGGGCAGAGCTTTTGAAATACAACCTTTGCCCATCAGAACACATACCTTTTTGGCTGAATTCCTTGTGGGTCATAAGCTTAGTGAGTAAAGGAAATGCTACCCATAAAGTACAAACAAATGCTGAACAAAGGCCCATCTGAGTCATGACAGCTAATGCTATAGACCAAATCATCAACGAGGCATCAAAAAAAATATCTCCCAGGTACTGCTCATTCATATTCTGTAACAAAAAAATCAAATACACTTCATTACTGAGCACATTACATGGATCCCATCTCATCAGAACACATAGAAAAATCCTTATTTCTTGCCTGTAATTACTTTGCTGTTGACAATTTGACAAGCATTATCTCAGCATTCTCTTACCATTTAGAGTTATACATGACAGTATAGGTTTTTTATTACTCTCTTAAATCTACTGACATAGCTTGAAAAGCATTACCTGGACTGAGGCAGAGGAAGGAAGGGAGCGTACGAATGACAATACAAAGAGTACACAAGGGTAGTGTTTCTAGTACAAAGGCAAAGAGGGTCTTTTCATAACAAGCATAGTAACAGAGTATATTAAAAAGTTACACACCATGTCTCTGTGAAAAAATTATCTACACCTCCTGAGAATCTAAACTTGTTTTTGAACAGCAGCTGTTAACAGACTTCTTATAAAGCACTGCTATTAGTGCAAAAATATTACACTGGTGCCTTTATGGGTCATGCCACTTGCTTTTTAAAATATGTTATTTGTTTTGAACAGAAGACATGCACAAGTAAGGTAATACCAGACATGTTTAAAAAACAAAAAAAGGAAGTTTAACCATCAAAACATCAAAAATGTGGTTTGCTCTCGCCTGGGGTTTTCTTTTGTTTGGTTTGGGTTTTTTAAGTTACACAGACAATGTTAGAGTGTTCGCAAGATTCCTAATTGCAAGATTCCCAACTGCAAATCCTGCAAGAAGCAAGAAGGACTGCTTCCATGAACAATGGTTATCAGAAAGCACCTAGTTCAGTTTTGGGGTGAAAAGAAAAAAAAAGGAGGGGGGTGAAGAAACATACAAGTTGCCAAACCTATTTCAAAAGGAAAAGTTTATTAATTTACAAGTTGTTCAGTCATGAACAGGCATTGCTTTTGATAGCCAAGGAAGAAACAGGATGCCAAAATTTTTATGCCACTCTAAGTAAAATGCAAGTTATAGAGGCAGCCTAAATTGTGCAATGTAGTGCAAGCGGCAGCATGCAAGACTTGTGATTTCGAGATGGCTGATGAGATGATCTGGTAATCAGTAGGCATGAAGTAGATCCAGAGCCTGGAATGTCTAAACAGTGAGTGAAAGTACCAGCCAGCTCATCCAAAAGATTACAAAACATTTTTAAAAAGACTCACTTTTTCCACAAAGGGTCAACACCCCATACATATATTTGGTAATATACATGTACCAGTTCAACCTCCTCATTCCCAAAAAATGAAAAAAAAAGCCACTTCCAGAGAAGGACATGATGGATCCACCCAGAACTTTCTATACAATCAAATTCACTAAGTTCTCAAAACTTTTTCAAACATTTGGATGAAGCTGGATTTGGCTGACAACAAAGGCTTTCTAAATTTCCTTGTCAAAAGCTCATACAAATCTCCAAGATAAGTAACAGCAAGCTGAATGACTAAATATTACTTCACCTAAAGCCTCAACCTAGCACACTTGAGTAGTCAACTTCTGCCCTGGAAGAGTGTCATCTTCTATTAGATACGTCAAGGCCCTATTTGTTTTTAATAGAAACCCATTAAACTATCATCTGAACATATAGGAATTTTATCAGCTGTAATTATCAAATTATTATGCAAGTTAAATTGCACTGGTTAGCCCATAATAATGAACACTAAGCAGAACAGGTAGACATACAGTAATCATGATAAATGACAGCAATGGAAAGGTAACACACATCAAAACCTCACCTAACCTTGCAAGGGTCTAAAGGGCCTTTACCTATTGTATAAAAGAACACAACCAACAGCTCTTCTCCATCTCCAGCTGTGGTCAAAACAATTATAAATCAGAATAATCCCATAATTACTAAGGTTGGAAAATACCTTTAAGATCATTTGAGTCCAACCTTAACCTAGCACTGTTCAGGCCATCAGTAAACCATATCTTTAAGTGCCACACCTACACATCTTTTAAATACCTCCAGTGATGGTGACTCAACCCCCTCCCTAGGCAGTTTGTGTCAGCGGCTCATAGTCCTTTCCATGAAAAAATTTCTCCTAATACCCAACGTGAACTTGCCCTCACACACCTTGAGTCCACTTCCTCTTGTTCTATTGCTGGGAGAAGCCAATCTCACCAGGCCCCAGCCTCCTTTCAAGTAGTTGTAGAGAGGGATAAAGCCTCCCCTGAGCCTCCTTTTCTCCAGGCTAAACAACTCCAGCTCTCTCAGCCACTCATCAGACTCATGCTCCTGACTGTTCATGGCTCCGCTGCCCTTCTCTGAACATGCTCCAGCATCACAATGCCCTTCCTGGAGACAGGGGACCAAAACTGAACACAAGATCTGAGAGGTATGTAGCCTCACCAGTGTCAAGTATAAGGGGATGATCCTACCCTGGTCCTGCTGGCCACACTATTCCTAGTACAGACCAGGGTGCCACTGGCCTTCTTGGCCACCTGGGCACGCTGCTGGATCATGTTCAGCCCCTACTGACCAGCACCCCCCAGTCCTTTTCCACTGGCCAGCTTTCCAGCCACTCTGCCCCCAGCCTGTAGTGCTGCCTGGGGTTGTTGTGACCCAAATGCAGGACCCAACACTTGGCCTTGCTGAACCTCACACCACTGACCTCAGCCCAGTGACCCAGCCTGTCCAGATCCCTCAGCAGAGCCTTTGAGGGAAGAGTGACTGCTCAAATTTTTACGACTTCATTTAGAAAGCTCTATACAGCTCATATTCCTGTATTAGAAAAGGGCACAGCAGAGTTAGAAATTCTGACAGATAAAAGAAAAAAGCTCTCTCATGAACCATCTGAAAAAAAAAATGTATTATTTGCTTAGTGGTTTATGAATATGAATAACAATACCAAAACGACATGCATAATGAAAGGACAGTAAAACAGAGCTAGAATTCCAGGTTTTGCAACAAAATGTAAATGATGAATCAGATTAAACAAAGCATTAAAATAATAAAAGAGACATAAGGAGGTACTGTACCAAAATGCATTACTAAATACAGAGAACTTGTCATACAAGTACATTCACAGGCAAGAATCTTGTAAGATTCAAAGAACATTTGAGCAGATGTGTAGATTCTGTAATTATCAAGAACACTGAAAGGTATCAAAAGAACTATATTCTCCAGCTGTTGCTCCGGTCTCTTATCACTGATATCATGACAAGAACGGAAGGTGCAAATAGGGAAAGAAACAATACCTTATACTGTATTCTACTAGGCTTTTACTTTTAACCTGAAGCATCTTCTAAAGGCTGCCTTAAATGATAGAGCTCTTACCTCCCTGATTTAGTAGAGCAATCCCTACATTTAGATGAAGCAGGTTTTACAGGAACATTTTAAATACTCAAAACTTTTGTGTCTTTTTAATCAACTCAAAAATTCACTCTTCCACAGATTTAACATTACATTGCCCTTCAACATTAACAACAAAGTCAAGCCTACCTTGTAGAAGAACTTCTTGGCCAGCATATGCACAAGAATAAGCTTAGCTGCAGCTGCACTGCCATAGAGAGATACAGAGACATAGAAATGGGTGTACCAAGACAGAGCTCGGCCAATGACAGAGACAAACACTGCCACTACAAGCACTGCCACCAGCGTGCAAATCCAGCTCGTCACTGTTAAGCTGAATGCAGTAAATAGTTTCTTCAGGTTTTGAATAGCTGTGAGGAAGAAAAAAGAAGCTGGATTCAGCAATCATATATTCTACTGCAGACTATCATCAAAATTTTAATTATTCCATAGTGTAATTCCTTTAATGACCAAAAATAAAACTGTGTGAGGAGTCAACTTTGAAGGCTTCTTACAGCATGGTCTAAACCGTTTAGTGTATTTCTTTGCATGTCTTTTTGCAATCTTCCCCACTGCAAGATTTATTCCCAGAATATTGGTGTATTTTACTATGTTCCTGATAGTAAATTTTTACTAGGGAACCAGTGGAGCCACTCTACCATTTTTAAATCTCAAAAAACAAATTGAAAATTCAGAGCTGCTTTTCTTGTAACTTTTTTTTACTCCATAAATGTTTTCTGGATTTTGAGGACAAAGTGCTGGTGGTGTGTTTTGGTTTGCTGGGGATTTTTTTAAGCAAGTATGTTCCTACACTTACCTGAGAAGGTCTAGCTAGAGGATTTAAGTTGATTTACAACCATTATTTAGCTTTGTTGTCATTTTTCCCATTTATTGTTTTCTTACTTTCTCCTGCCAATGGAGAGGTGCTAAAGAAACATGATTCTGAAGCCTTATCTGAACTAACAAACAAAAAATAGATACTTTCTTTTTCAAATTTCAGATATGTAAAAGATTTATTTTAGTTTTCATGAAATGATAACAGACAAATTCAGAAGTCATAAATGTTAAACATCTAGGCCTATCATGTTCTTTCATCATCATAATTATTTAAAGTTGAGAGAATTAGACACAAAACAACTCCTGTGGCATGCTGCAAACCTAAAATACATTTCTGAAGTGTATCTAAAAAGATCCCATAATGGCCTGAATACTTTTTCAGCTACCCTTTTTCACCTACTAATTGCAATTCATGTGATCGTTTTTTTAAAAAAACCTGAAGACTTACCTCTGGTTTTTGACTGTAATACTTTTTTGCTTAAATAAATAAAAGCAACTGCTGCTGTAATATAGTTCATGATTGTGCCAATACGAGCAGGATAAGCCAGGACAAATAAACCAAGTATATCAAAGAACACAACATTTCCATGTCGATACTCAAAAGATTTAGCCAACTTTTCTGATGTTGCTAGGTATTTGAGGACAGCTAGAATATTGTCACCTATTAAAAAAAAGCAGATACACAACCTAATCATCAGAGTTAGTAAATTAGCACACAGTATTTTTTAAATAAAAATTGTATAGAAGTATCTTCAACACAGACATGAATATACAACTGATTACTGTCAAACTGATATTTGACAGTACACACAGCATAGTGTTTTCATGGGTTAGTCTATACAGCTGTCACTAAAATGAAGATAGTGGAAAGCTTCATGCCTTTAAACACCACTGCAATGAAGTAAACAGTCAGGTTTTCAGCCCATAAGCCCTTCTTCAGTTCTGATATTTAGCACTGAACTTCAAAGCTAATCCACAAAAGAGTTCATAGTTTCCTAATCTTCCCCCTCTTCTTCTTGACACTAAGTCATCCCTCCAGGTTTCAATTAATATGAATTACCTGCCTTTCTTTCCCTACATGACTGTAAAGGAGAAGACAAGGTGTCTGTTTTCCTTTGTAGCCTACGGGGAATTAATCACCTTTTCCTTTCCCACAGCACAGCCAAAACACATGTAATCAAAAGAGAACAATTGCTCTCAACGTACATTTGGCTTTTACTTGACCCTTAAAAGTACTTACTGAAGTGTTGAGGCTTGAACAATAGGCCCTGAGCCAGAGCTGACCTCTAGATGAACCTTCCAACTTCATGTTGTATTGAGCCATGTATCTGCTTATTAGCCAAAATTCTGCTTAATTAGTGTATTTGTTACCAATATATCTATCTCTGTATTTAGAGACTAGTCAAGGCCATGGGGGTAGCTGGCTGGCCTTATTAGATATGAATGTATCTATCTTTATCCAACAGCAGTTGGTCCCAATTGATTCTCTGATTTTCCTCTGAAGCCCTGGCCAGGCTTTGGATCAAAACCAGGAGAGAAGAAAGCCAGGTATTTTCCGCACTAAATAAGTGATGTCAACCTGTCTGTTTCACAATATAAAAGCTGGACCCTTTCACCTACAAGTCGACACACTGCATAGCATTTCCCAGTTCCCTGGAGTGGGACTGGGGCTTGCCAGCTGACAATGTGGATCTGGATCATGAGAATGTCTTAGCAGGGTAACTGGTGATGTATTTCTTAATCACTATAGACACTTTGCAGTAATGATTAGATGCATTGCTAAGCTTATCCTTTCATAACGCTTTGCTTTTTTTGTAATTCTTTCTGGTTTGCACTACAGTAAATTTATGCACTTACTTTTAATTTGGTGTCTGTGTACTTTGTGCTGACCCTCACCCTCTGGCAAAACATTTATTTGATGAAAGGTTGTGGTTTTTTTCACCTGTGCTATGTTTAGCAAGAGATGTTCTACATAACAATCATGATCAGTAAACTCATCTTTCCAACAGGAATTTAGAAGTATTACTTCTGTCTTGTAGCTGCAGTAGTGCAAGAAAGTGTTTAAAACTTTTATTCATGCTGGGCATTCAAGTTAGTTCTCTATAAGCTTAAAGAGGGAATGGTCGAAATCCTGCATTTAGGATATTTAGGATTATGTTAGCTTTTCCTGGGAAATCAAAGGTTGTACTGCCATTTTCTTTATTGCAGTTTGTCAAATAGCCCACTATGAGCACAACCTGCTGTAGACAATAAATCTTGCTTTCTCAATCTCTGAGCTACCATGTAAGTTTCACTGAGATCCGTTCTAAAAGAAAAACCTCTGTTGGCGTATCAGTCTCTATGCCACCAACTTACCAATAAGCTTCTGATGAGAAACATTAATCAATAAGGAGGCTTAGTGAGAGAAAAGGAATGCTGAACAATCAGGTATCAATGACTGGATGATAACTGTGATTTGAAAATAACCACGGAATCTAATTAACACTACTGAATGCTGATAAAAGCTATCTTCCCAAGTAGATCAAACATATTTCCTTTGTATTTAAAAGCCATATATTAACTTAATTCTATATTCTTTACAATATACTAACATATACTAAATGTGTCATTATATTTATTTATTTCTTGTGATAGCAGTCTTACAGCAAAATGAAAAAGCAGCTACAACATTACTCTTAAGTAAATTACTGGATTCTTAAAATACCAACCTGCTCTCTGAATGGAATCTGTTAAAATTCTGTCTGATGTGTCATATTTTGTATGGTAAATGTAGCCATTTTCAATAAAAGCCAAATCTATTCCTACAGAAAGAGAAAAAACATTTTTTAAATTTATGTAATCTGAAACCCCCAAAACAAACATGTGAAAGCCTCACATGTATTTCACAGAAAATGTTGCTCTACTTTGTAGCCCAATCACTGTCCTTAAAGATGAATAAAATAGTCTCCTTTGTCAAAATAAGTTTAACTGGGATTCTGAGTGTACTGTAAAGAGAACTGTTCCAAAACATTTTTAAAATATCTATCCTTTCTAACGTACCGATTCACATGGTATCTGCACATACCCACAGAAACACATGAAAACTCCAAATCACAGCAGCTTCAGAAAAGATGGAAAAGATGTACAAGGTGTTTTGCAAATATTTACTTGAAAAATTTCAATAAATATCAACATTGGAAAGTAATAAAAAGAAGTATTGTGGAAATACCTCAAAATGTCAGGTGTGTTCTTTTTACTTCTAACATGTTAACAGTTTTTCAGAAAGCCAGTCTGAAAACTCTTAATTTAGGAGTCCAAATAATTGATTCAAGTAAACAAAAACATCTACCAAAACCCAAAGGTTATTCTGGTATATTAGTTATACATCCAGTACATCCCAACCACCTCCTCAGCTGCACATGCAAAAAGCTACTATCTGCAATCTGAATCCTCACAATTTTGCAGTGGTTTGACAAGTTAGACCTCAATTCTACCAGTGGATAAAGAGGAATGAACTAGTTCTTTTATCTTCATTTAAATTATCTTTAAATCAATTATTTCATTTTTATTTCAATGGGAAAAAACCCAACAGTGTTCAGTGAGAACTCATTTACCATCCATGTATGACTGAACAAATAAAGAAGACATTGTACAAAATTAGCTATTTTATTTCCAGGCTGGAAGCATACTTTAGGATAATATGCCAGGACAACTGTTTTCTTCTGATAAGCAATTCAGAAATATCACTTTTCTTGAAAGCGACTTCCATGACAATCTGTCGCAGAAAGTAAAGACTTTACAGAAGTTTACAATCCTTTGAATTGTGTTCACATTGTGTGAACATTTCACATTTTTTCCCCCACTGGTCATTCATTGCAGAATGGATAGCAAACTGTAAACAGATTAGCAAAACTAAAAAACCTTCTGTCTAGTGTTTGACTGTGAAAAAAACCCAAACCCCAGGTGTAATGGAAACGCATTAACCTCTAAGTCACTATCTTTTAAAGAGATGATTTTGGTTTATTCATTAGATACAGACATTTCATTCCTGCAAGCAAGTTACTAGCATCATGTACCAAAATGTTTCAAAACAGAATATTTAACAGAGTGCTGTTGCTTCCTGGAAAATTTTCCTGATTTTCAGGAAACTTTCCTACCATGTAGTTTCCTTCAAGAAAACATCAGTCTCAAAAAAACATCCCTAAAAAACAATATGACAAACTAAATCTAAAAGCTCTTGCCTTATGAAAAAATCAAGAAAATTTGCCACCAGTGTGAAAGACAAACCAAATTTGAGGATCTTCACATAGTGAACCACAGAACAGTATCACTTTTACAAACTCCATGTGCATTGACACCTCTTTCAATAATGTACCTGGAACATTGCCGAAATCCCTGTAGATACGGAAGTCGGTGTCTGCTGGGATAATACCACTCTGAAATATTTCCTGTGCCACCACAGAGGCGAAGGGATGTTTGGCTGCAACCACGTATGCTTGTACCAGCCAAGGATTCTCAGGCCCTAATAAAAGATGAGTAGAAAGTTCACAGCAAATACTTTTTGAACTTCAGTTAAGATATGCATCTTCAGGGTAACAAATAAAGAACGCAAAGGAATTCCCTGCAGCTGGAACGCTGCTCCACAGGGTACATAAGAAGTACATTTGTGTTGGCTGAATGACTCATACTTGAGAGAAAGAAACAAGCCACTGTTGCCTTGTGTTCAGTGGCAGAGCAGATAAGCCATCTCCCAAAAAAGGACTTCTTTCTTCCAAAAAGTCACAACATTTAGCTGAGCTTCCAGTCCATCGCAAGTGTATCACACATCAATACTGTTGTTTAGAAAAAAGTCTCTCCCTTAAAGCATTCAGTGCAAACAAACAACTAAGCAGCTCCAGCAGTAAAGGAAAGTCTGCAGTCCAGACAGGATGGAGCATAAGTTTAACTGTAGCATATAAAACACAGAATTTTTGCTGCTTCCTGAGCAGTAGATGGAGTTCTAATGGCAACATCTCCCTGCAGATATTCTGAAAGAACTCCTGTGCAAAATAAAAAGAGCACAAGAAATTATGAGTATGTAAGATACATGTGATATCCAAGTGTATTTCTCCTTGTTACCTTGACATAAAAGCGAAACACAACCTCTGTTACTCTGTTCTACACAGGCTTCCCAGCGATGAGGCAACTTCTGTGGCAGTGCTTTAACCTACAAGTATCCAAACACTGAGAGCAACTTGGTTGCTGCACGGGGTTGGGAAAAAGGCATGGAGGTTCCCCTGTCTTTTGCTGATAAGTAATTTTCAATACCCTTCAAGTCTGCATTCTTTATTATCAAATTATCCTTATGTGGAAACCGGACACAATGCAAGCTCATACCTGTTTGAAAAACAAGTTCTTTTCCTCCTACACCTGCTGCCTCCAGGTTAATAAAAGCTCTGATTGACTTGGCCCACTCATGTTGTGTAATGAAGCCATGACTAGCCTTGATGGGAAAACAGAAATAAAATAGGTCAAATATCTCCCAGACCAGGCTAAATGTTATTTTCCATTACTCAAGATTGGATGTAACTGAAGACATAACTCAAGATTTGACAAGCCAGACAACACAAGCAGATGCAGAAAATCTAGGTCTCCTAATTAAAAGGAATGTAAGCAATATTCTCAATCTAAGTGCATTATCCCCTTTGAAATCATCACATTTTCCTCAGAACGTTAAGACTGTTATTTAACTAACACTTCAATAGATTAGACACGAACCGTATTTGCAGTTACTCTTTCCTTTGTTAAAAGTTTTAATACACAGCTTTTATGTATAATTTATAATTCTGGCACATTCTCACCTGCAAAATATTTTCTTCTGCACCATTAAATAAGAATATGACAGCATGCTGCAGGGACTCCGACGATTTTGAAAGTGTGTTAAGTATTTCAAGCATCACTGCACAGCTAACAGCATCATCACTGGCACCTTAAATAATCAGCAAAATAGTAAGGCTTACAACAGACTTGCAACAAGACAAGAGAATAAAAAAGCTTTATGCTATTTCAGTCACTTAATCTAACTGCACTATAACTATGTCAAGCTTTAGAGTATTTTCTGGTCTGGCTGGTAACCTGTGTACAGCACCCTAACCCTCCTCTCTGCCAGTTTTTTCTTTAATCTTGATTAACCATCCACCTTTTAGCCAAAGTCTCCCATCTTCCCATTTCCCTCACTTTGGTGCAAGCTGTAACAGCACACTACCCTGGTCCAATAAATAAAATTTGGGAGAAAACAGAGAAATTAAACCTCCTTCCTTCAGGCCTGGGTTGCATGTGTGATACTGCCACGCACCAAGACGACGACAACAGTGAGGTCAGGCCTCACCCTGCTATTACCACACGCTCCTTAGCTGCTAAAAATGTTCAATTTCTACATTAAAAACAAAGGCAACATTACCACAGTTTGTCACTAGGCAAAAACTTAGACACATCTGCCCTGTCCATGAAAAGGGCACATGTTCCTGATACAAACATAAATATCAGTCTAAATTTTAGCCTTAGCTTATTGAATTAAATACAAAAATTCAGAATCTTTCCAATACACCATTCTCTACTTTATTTCTCAGAAGGCAATACCAAAAGCTTTTCAAAAAGATCCACCCAAATACCTGGTTTAAAGCCCTGATTATCAAAGATTTTTCTTAATATCACAGAATGTAACAGAATATTCTCAGTTGGAAGGGGCCCTTATAGTCCTATCAGTAGTCCACTTTAAGACACACTGAGTTCTTTTAACTAACATGCTATATCAAAAACTCAGCAGACAAATAGGTATAGTTTCCAGTGGGATTAGTCATTTACCTGCTTCACTGTAGGTAAGAAAAGTAAAAGTTGCTGACTTCAACAGATATACAAACTTACATCTCATAAAAGCAGCCATGTAGCCACAGACTATTACACAAGCTCATGGAGAAAGTATGATCCTCAGACACTTCATACATAGCAAAACTGACAGGGGCTTAAGACAGATTTTATGGCAAGTATCAGCAACTTAAGAAAACAACATTATCAATTATGTCTGTAATGATAATTTCAAGGATGTTTCTGCCTTTAAGTTTATTAGAAAATAATTAAATAACCCATATAAACTGAAAATTAGTACCATTAGAACAAGGACATGTTTTAGGACTTCACAGTTAATGATTTTCCTTCACAAGGAACACAAGCTTTCTTACACTGATGGTTTATTGAGTTTTCCTTCACTCACCTTGTATGCATAAGCACCACCAGCAGATTGTATTTTATTATCTGATTTTCAAATATACTACTCACTGATCATTAAGTCATGCAGATTATGGTTAAAGATCCACCTTTCTGGTAACGAAAAAAGGCCTGTAAGCAAGTAAGGCCTGTAAGGCCTGAATTAAGAGAAATACAGGAGAACAGAAAACAAAACATTCTCGATTAGGTTATGGGCAACTGGCACAGTAAGAAAATGAAAGGCAAAGTTGCTCCTCACTGTTGTAAAGGGCTAGGCTGCTTCGTGATTAAGGGCAAGCACACAGGCTGGTTTCTAGCTCCTCCACAGATTTCTGTAAAATCCTATACAAATCACTAATATTTTCTGCCAGTTTTGTGCAAGGTTGTTCAAATACTTTACTGAGTAACTGTACAGAAAATAATTGATGTAGACATAATCCCGTCTTACAACTCACAGGGATGGATGCACAATTTCCACAGGGCATCAATTTAAAGACAGTTTTCAATAATCCTAGTATTATGCTTGTGAAATATTCTAAGTCTAGGTAGACACATACAGACTATAAGTACAGTAATTAGAATCTCTGCAGTTCCTGAATCACAGAGCATATATAATAATCATGCAGCTATTAAGCTTAATTTGGAAACTCATGGCACCTAAATATAGTTGAGGAGAAAGAGAAGTTCTGTATACTATTTTTTGACAGAAAAAAGGAAGGAGTAGTACAGCAAGTGTTTGGTTTCTCTAGCTAATACTCAACTGTTTTCTCAATAATGAAGACCACTGGCATGTGATAAGGAATAGAAGGTTTACTCCCCCAAAAAATAAAATATTGTGTGGAGTATAAACAAAGAAACTCCAGTAAAAGCTGCACTGTTGGTGATTGAGATGTCTGACTGTTTTTCAGCTGCAGTAACAGGCACACACCCTGTGGCTGAGTGTTACAACAGATTTTGTGCAATCTTTAGATCCCTGCCTTCCTGGCACTGTTAAAACCATGACCATACAAAGCTGGTTACACCCTTGCCGCAATAATTATTTAACAGAATTAGAATTCATAAGAATTTAGAGAAATGAGAGAAGGAAAGTAGGCAACAGTGACAGTGAAACAGTAGCAAGAGCTGTACACACTACAAATGCAACAGTACTCTAACCTTTGATTACTACAGTCTTTTCAGGCAGAACCTTTGAATGCAGAAAGGAAAAAAAAGGCATAGCTTAAGCATATCTGACTCAAAATCTGAGATACCATCAAAGGGAGGTGAAAATACAGACAGGCTGGGGGGGGTGGATAGAGTCGTTAGCACTAAGCATCCTGTGAAAGGAAAGCCAGGATTAAATCAGTACAGAAGCACAAAAAGACCTGAAGAACAGGTGGAAGTAGCACATGAACTATATGCATAAGCAGTGAATGACAAGAAAAGCAGATATAACTAAACTTTCTAGAAATCCAAATACGGCATCTGTAATTTGCAGCCTACCAGAAACCGAGAGTGAAATCCCGAGTTTAACAGGATCAACCTGTCACCATAAACAAGTAATCTCACTGAGATCAAGTAGACTAGCTGACACATGCAGTGTTCTAACACAGCTGCTTCGCAGGAGAAAACCAGGAGCCAAGCTCTGTGGCTCACGTAACACAGAGAAATGCAGGATGAACACATGGACCTACCCGGGGTATTTGGTACGGAATCAAAGTGACAATTGGATAACACTGCATGCTCGGCTCCATTTCGAGGTTCCAGCTTCACTATGACATTGGTTATGTTTGCATAGTAACTAGTAAAACCTCCTAAAAAGTCAATGCTGAAGGAGCCTGTGGGCCTCTGCACATCTACAGATATCTTGTGAGCATCTGTGCTTTCTCTTGCTATTCCCCTAATTTGTTCTAAGAGGTAGTTAACTGCAAGAACTTCATTTTCGGGACTTCCAACTGTTCTGGGCCCAATTGCTGTTATGTTGTCAAGATATTCCCTGTAAGACATAAATTAAAAATTCAGCATCAACAAGTTCAACATTTAGTAATGTTATCTACAACTGCAGCAGTTTTGTACATTGTTCTATTTCAAAACTCAAGGTAAGCTGAAGAGACTAAAGCCAACTAGACGGTAACTAGATAAGATGTCAGGGATCGCTATGGTAAATGGGCATGTAGGACTAATCTTTACTCAGGACTCCTTATCTTATCTATCACGGTATTAAATCAAACTACAGGTTTTCTGATTTTAACACAGCAATCCAAAAAGAAACAAAAGGGTGAATGGAACAGCTTAAGACTTTACTGTGGTTCTATATATGCACACAGGCCCTTCCCCGGATGGCTGAACAAGCACGTTTTTGTCAAGACTTACACCTGACATAATTTCTCTAATACCGGAATCACAGCGTTACAAAGTTTTGTTCTTCCCGACGTTTCAGTGACACCCCACCTGAAAACCTGCAAGGCAGCTTTCGCAGAAGCTGAGCACTGTGCAGGACCCGAACTAAACTACGGAGCACGCATGGCTCCCTCGGCCAGAGGCAGCACCTTTGCGGGGGCTGAAGCCTCTCCCTTCCCGGCNGCGCTCCATGGCCCGCTGTGCCGCACACGCCGTACGGGCACGGCGCGGGGTCAAAATGTGCCCGGCCCGCCCGGCGGGGCCGCCCCGCGCTCACGTGGCAGCGGCAGCGCCCGCCCTGCGGCCCCGCAGCGCCGCTGGATCGCCCGGCGGGACGGGCTGGTTGGAAGGGACAACGGTGGGGCATCTGGTACAGCCTCTCCGCCCAGGCAGGCTCATCCCAGAGCACATGGCACAGGATTGCATCCAGACGGTTCTTGGTATTTCCAGTGAGGGAGACTCCACAGCGTCACTGGCCTGTCTGTCGCAGTGCTTAGTCACCCGCAAACTAAAGTTCTTCCTTATGTTCAGGCGGAACTTCCTGTGCATCAGTTTCTGCCTGTTGCCTCTTGTCGCATTGCTTGGCGCCACCGATCAGAGCCTGGCTCCAGCCTCTTGGCCCCTTCAGATACTTCGAGACATTAATGACGTCCCCTCTCAGTTGTCTCTTCTCCAGACTGAACAGGCCCAGCTCCTTTGGCCCTTCCCCGAAAGAGAGATGGTCCCATCCTTCAACCATCTTTGTCAGTCTCTGCTGGACCTGCTCCAGGAGCTTCATGTCTCGCATTGAGGAGCCCAGGCCTGGGCTCAGCAGCAGCCCGTGTCCGTGTCCAGCGGCACTCTGAGGCCAAAGCCCTCAGCAGCGGTCGCCTTTGGAGAAGGGTGTCCCAGTGGCAGCGGAGCCCAGAGCCCTCTGTCCTACCACAGCACTGGGCGAGCTGACTCCTCATTGTGTGCTGCATCGCCTTGCTTGCAAAGCCTGCAAGGCTTTTCCTGATTTCTTGGGTGCATTTTGTTGGTTTGGTTTGGTTTTTGTTAAAACAGAAAGGAAAGTTCAGAGAAGTAACAGTGGTGCCAAGTGGGTGAGCAGCAGAGTGCCACAGGTCAGCGCATGTGGGAGGTGTCGCAAAGCCTCACAGATGGGAAGTCACGGCTCTGGCAGTGCTCACAGGGTTTCCCCCTCCATTGCATCGTATCTTTGGCATTTTGTAGCTGTAGCACTCCCCAGGATGGAGTTCATGTAGCCTGGGGTGAAGGGCAATAGCTCCAGGAGGGACATGATGGCTTCCAGTGAGCTCATGGCAAGGAGAGCACCTGAGAGGATGAGAGCCCAAGCTGTGACACAGACTGTCACTCACAGAGCATTCCACGTGGTTCTCTGCGCAGATGCATGCCAGCTCTCACATTGCCTTTTAATGACAGGATAGAGCTGTTTAGTGATCATTTTTCCTGTATTTATCGTACTGCTTTGCAACATACTTCGCTACTCCTGAAGATACCCTAAAATACACTTATTTCTTGTTGCTCTGTGATGTAATCAGGAAATGAAATATGTAACGACACGATCTTCATAATGACTGTTCCAATAAATCGGGTGACACAGGTGAACACTGAACATTCCTGCTTTCTACCCTGCCTATGTATTGCCAGATGAAAGCTAACAGGATTGGGATGAAAAAGTCTGAAAGAGTGGTACACTGCAATGTGATGACTCCACCCTTTGCACACCTCAGGTGCTTTAGTAAATTTCCATACTCAGGCTTAGTGAGTTTTCTCGTTTGCTTCACTGCACCTTCAATACTGACAAGATTATTGCCCACAATTTATGATTTATGAGTCCAGATTATACTAAGACCATGAAACACAGTTCTAGGCTGAGAGGTTTGGTGTATTCTGTTTTGTTCAGTTTTTCTCCCTCTCTGCTTTTGTTTCACTTATCTGTGTTACCTCTCCCTTCACATGCAGACAAACACATCTCCACATTTGGTTCTCAAAACTAGATTTTACACTAGAAACTAATATGAAAAATTCCAATGTAAATGTTTTCTTAAAAATACGAATGCATAATTTGTTCAGCAAAATAAATGCTTGCAACACAAATAACAAACAAACAAACAGAAAATAAAATATAACCCCTCCAAAATGGAATGGAATGGAATGGAAACTGCCTTTTGAAAGTGTCATATGAAAATCTGTATGATGTTAAAGTAGTATTACTAATATACATAACAAAATACAGCTTTAAAGAAAGATGTGGCCTGATATTGAGTGTAGATCTCTATTTCTCCTTTAAAATTCTTCTTAGGTTTTGCAATTGTACAGAGGGGGCAATCAAAGAATCAAATATGGACTTTCATCTTTTCTTTTGATTTTATGTATAGTATCAGTGCAATCATACTGGGGCCACCACTCCTGAGCAGCTGCATACTCTCCAGTAACACAGTTTGTCATATATACCAATTTGACTGCCTGCATTATTGATCTGAAGGATAATGCACAATTTGAGAAAACAGGAGCTACATGTAATTTATTTCTTCTGATTCTATGCTTACTTCAGGATTGGAACTGTAGAAGAATTCCATCCTTTTCTTAATGGTGTTTTTACTTTCATTCTTTGGGCAACGTTTGAACATTAAAGCCCCCTCAGTTAAGAAAATGACCTGACTGAACTGATTTTGGTGACAGTCATACTCTAAAGGTCAAAACAACTTCTAATACTCTGTCAATTCATAATTCAGAAATAATTTTCTGCTTTAGATCATAAAGACTTCCAATGTTTGTAATACCGACAGCCCTTTTATCATTTGTTCTGAGCACAGCATTTGGGAGGGCACTGTGTGATATGAATTAAGCTGGAATTACAGTGCATACATGTTTTGACATGACTGGGACATCAGGGTCAAACACATCAACACAGTGCCCTTTATTGCTCTGTTAGTCTGGAATGACCAATTTAAGCTAATTGGATTTAATTTCCAAACAAATTATTCAGCAGAAATTCAGTTTGACTTTATGTCAAAAAGACTGATGGTTAACCTAGTATCTTGCAATGCAAGCTGGTACATTTTGTCAGCTCATAAAAGGGGAAAATCCCTTGAGGACTGTGCATAAATTATATTTGTAAACTTTGTTTTAAGCAGAGAAAGCAAAAAGGCAATTCTCATCCAGAGGAACTACGTACCTGGTTTGTTTTCAGATTTAGTAGCAAAACCAAGTTAAGTGATAGCATTGTTGCTTAACAGGAAAATTCAAATATGAATATTTTCTGTGTTAAGGCCACCATCACCTATTTGGGATAACAGAACTAGAACAATGCCTTCAGAAAGCATTTAGTTTTGATTAAACAGTGATCAAGCATCCATCAAATAATTTTTAAATTGTTTCCATAGTCACCTTTCTCATTTAAATGTGACTTGTCTGTGGTACTAATTTCTTAGGTTCAGTTTTCCATCCATTGAATGCTCTTACATCATTGACTGATAAATCAAAAATCCCATTGTTAGAAGATTTCTGGTCCAGTGTAGGTATTAATACACCATGATCAAGACTGCTCTTACATCCATCTTCAAGCCTGAGTTTTATAAACTATTACTTTTCCAGTCCTTTCATCCTCCCGTTGCCTAAAATCAAGGTAAAAAACTTTCAAGACAATATTAGTATAGATAAAGTAGAGAACAGTTCTTTAATGAAAGCTTTCAGGTGCACAGAGTATACAGGTTCAAGCACAGTAGAGGCTTCTTACAAATTACTAACACTACTTAATTACAAGATTTAGTGGGTTTGTCCAACCCGAGAACCTTTTGCCCCAGTACCATCCTGGTACCACCCTCAGAACTGCCCTCTTGGAGCTCCTCCAAGGGTTCAGGGTCTTCTGTCTTGTGTTGACTACAATATGTCTTGCTATTCTGGTCCAGGTGCCTGTGTCCCAAACACGATGTCCTTGTTGTTGTCTTGTCCATTGAAAAGACAGTTAAACAGAAGTTCAGGAATGTGGCACAAACTGTGAGAAACTGTTAGAAACTGTTAGTTGCTATCTCAAGTGTGAGAAACTATACAGCTATATAAAAATCTACAAATATATAAAAATCCTAAGGCATCACTCATAGTAACCATTATGATGATTTCTAGTTTCCCAGTAACTTTTCTGCATTGCTAAACCAAAATGAGAAGTAGTATTCCAGTGCGTACACCAGCACCAAAATACAAAGGTAGAATAATTGCTACCCTGCAGGGAGGTAAAGCTGTTTGTTTCCTTTAACACAAGCAAGCGGCCACAGCTTTGAAGTGACAGTTCTGCCCAGCTATCTCAGGAGTCTTTCTGTCACTGCAGCATTTCCAGCCACCCACTCAGTGTCCCATAGTGTCTCTGACAGAGGAGCTGCCAGTGAAATTTGAATTCAGCAGGAAGAAAGAAACCCTGTGACGAGAAGAAACGAGATTTTACATCCTGAGTTTCCAGGGCCTGTTTTGTCAGTCTTTCCTAGTAGCAACTATGGGCTTGGAAAAATCTTGCTTCCGTGCACTAAAGGTGGTGTTGGACCACTGGGCATCTGAGCCTTCCTGCTACAATGGAACTAGATCTTCACTCTACCATCAGGCACAGACCTATCGCCTCTTTGATCATATACCCATCAGTCCCCTCTCTCCTGTAGCCCCAGTGTTGTAAATGGAAGCTCATTTTGAACCAATTATCTACCCCATCTTCCAGCTGATTACTACCAACAATCCAGTCCCCAACCCTCAGCTGTGGCCTGGCTCTCATTCTGTGTACTGCAAGCTTGAAAGTATTTGCCTAGCAGACTTGGTAAGCATTCAGTACTGCTCTAAATCAACAGGCATTCTTCATTATCTGTCACTATCCTAGTCGTACAAATGAAACCAGGGAGAATATTGTAAAAACTCAGTGCAAGAATCCACTGTTATAAAAATACAGAACAGCCTTTTGTAGCCTGTATTCAGCTCAGATATAAGCAGCTGTTCACTTTGAGACCTCGTCTATGCAGGCACATCATGCTGTCCAGCAAGTTTGCGTTTCTTCTTCTTGAATTGTATTGCCTCACTTTATCATAAATCCACGATAGAGCATGCAGTGTGATAGCTCAGTTTAAGAAAATAGCACAAGCAGTCTAATGAGATATAACCTTGATGTTTGTGTTCTCAATTGAATCCTTGTTAAAATCCTTCCCGTATATCAACCATGGGACATTTAGGGCTTATTTAGTCAAACACATCCATCTCTTTCCTAAGGCACAAGGACAGAAAATGCCTCATAGACACTCCAGGCATATACAAGAATTGAGCATTTTCACCTTCATCCTCTAATTAAAGCAGAATTATTAACCCCTGGTAACTCATTTCAGGATAGGAAGTGGAAGAACCACCCAACACATTTTAGATTGATAGGGCACAGAGAGACTGTTGTTTGCATCTGCACTGTACTTAACTACTATTTGGTTTTGATAAGCTTAAGCAGTGGTTTTCCATCTTTCCTGTTTAGTAGTACTAATTTTCTATGCTCCCTCTTCTTCTGATGCTGTAATTTTGTAATGGGAGCTGTAGCCACAGCCAAGAATTACACAGAAAAAAATTAATTAATTATTGCTTGTTGAAAACTAAAACAAACAACCTTTGTTCAGATAGACATACCCTCCCTTCACAACCAGTTCAGGCTCTATGTCACCCTTTCCCAGCGAATGCTCTGCCCACCTTTCCATGCAGGCTCAGCATTCCCATTGTTATTAAAGGGAGGCCAGGGATTGATTGTCTGGAATGGGGGAAGGAAGGCAATCAGCACACCTTACTGTGATTTCAGGACAGAAAGCTTTTTCTTCATTTGCTCCCACCCTGGAAAGGTTCAGTCACTTCTAAACTAGTAAGAATTTCTTAAAGTGATAATAGGATAACCAGAACCCAGTCCAAATATAAGCCATTTATTCTTCCTTTATCTATTAAATATTTCATTTTTTTACAGTCTGACATCTTCTGCCAAACCCTAATCACTCACTTACTCTTTCTGCTCTTTAGCCCCTCTGGTATCTGCCAGCTATCACTGCCAGCTATCATATCTCCACAAAACACAAGCAAAGAAATCACCTCCTTCATCAACCTAACATTATGCAACTGAATCAACACCCTGGTTCTCCTTCTCTAATCACATCAAGATTAATCTCTTTTTTTCCTGCAAGACCTCAAGTCCCTCCACACTCACCTACATTTCTTACACAAGTTCATTTAGTATTCCATGACAACTATTTTGCCAGTAATGTCAGCCTGTTTATTTCTTCTAGGACAGTTTCCCAATCCTTTCCCCTGTTATCTCTCCTACACACAGTCTTCAGACAATTCATGTTCGGGCTACCCATATTACATCAGCAATCATTTAACACCACAAACCAAAATTACAGTCATTTTGTTTGAGTCATTTCAATCAATATTCTCTTAGCTGAAAAATCATGTGATCTGGCAATATTTTATCTTGGCTTACTATCTGTTAATTAATACTTTCAGAAGGCTTTGGTCAGAAAAAAAAGAGCATATATGTGCTAAGAGCTGGTAGTTCCAGACAGAGGGACAAGCATGATCACCACTAAGGACTGACCAATGCAGGAGCCATGGTTTCATAAGCAATCTGTCCTCCTGTTTGAGCACAGCTGACTGTGAGGAGACTTTGCCAGGCTCTGTATTTATGCCAGACTGGCTTTAATAATAATAACAACAGGCAATAGATAGACATAATGTATCTTCTTCAAAAGCAGCCCTGTTCCAATTGGGAAATCAGTGAAGAAATTCTCTGGTGGTGAAAGGGATAAAATAATTTTGAAATCCATGGAGTTGAAATAATTTACATCAGCAAAGAACACAGTCACTAATTTCAACTAATTTCCGTCTTGATAACATTGTGAAAAAAGGCATTTCAAAGACAAACATAGATTCAGCTTCTGTTTAAACCGTTGCCAATTTTCTTCTATAAGCCTAATTGTAAAAGTCTTTTGCTTTCCATTTAGTGCCACGGGAAAGGGATTAAAGGTCAGAATCCTAAGCTAGAGCAAGGAAAATTCAAGTTGCATATTGCAGGGGGAGGGGTGAATTACAGTGAGAGTGGTACAACACTGTCACAGGTTGTCCATAGAGGCTTCAGCTCTGCTATGACCAACAAAATCCATTTGGATTGCCATTTGTCTCCATTTGGTTAATGGCTCTAGCTGTGTATGAAGTGTAATTTTGTTCATCACATGGTCACTGTCCTATGCATACCTGTCTGGACAATACAGCCTAGTGCCATCCATGTCTGCACATACAAGTGCTACACAGTTTAATTTTTTCACAGTGGGATGCCAGAAGGTAGCATAGACCTACAGAGTTAGGAGGGGAAAAAAGGCTGTGAAAGGACCAGACCTCCTGGTCCAGTTGACATATATCGGAATATATATAAATGCTTTTATATAAGAAAATCCAGCATAAGGACGTATTTCAGCTTAGAGACTCACAGGCTGCTCAGACAGAAGCAGTGTGGCAACATAGCACATAACTCTCTCTAGTGTGATGAGGAAGGCAGAATGAAGGCATGAGGGGTGTAATGCTGGAAAGTTACTTTGAAACTCTGTCATGAAGTACACCCACAGTTCAGCTACAATTCCTCATTGGGACTGCTGGAGTCACCTACCTTTCCTTATCTGTAAGGGAGTTTCTAGGCTCACAGCTTCAGGGGACATGTGGACACATTCATTGTGTACATCTGCCATGTGAGTTTCAACTCTGGATTAAGCAGTCCCATTCACCATGTTCACTCTTGGCCACATTTTTCTACCTTCTGCATTGGGAAAGAACACAACTGATTTCCCCAAACTGAGAAACTGCTCTAGTGTAGTGACTGGCAGGGTCAATTCACCAGTCTGGTTCACAGAATCATAGACTATTCTGAATTAGAAGGGACCCACAAGGATCATCGAGTCCAACTCTGAAGTCAATGGCCCATACAGGGGATTGAACCCATGACCTTGGCATTATTACAACCAAGTTTGAACCAACTGAGCTAATCTCAGGTTCACTGCGTGACAGCCCACATGGTAGCAGGAAGGTGAAGTAGGAATGACAGCAACCTTTCTATCAGCAGTGCACAATTAGTACACTTCAAAAACCACCCCATAATTTTTCTTTGCTGTGCTTTTGACTTCTGCAGCCCTACAAAACAGTGAAAGAAAATTAGCATGTCCACATGAACTTGCTGGTTTTCCACTTTAAATACACCAAAAATATGGAATATATCTGCTTCTTGGTAATGCAGATCAACTGACTGTATCTACTTCCCCTTAACACACACAGAGTACACAGATTCCTGATCAGTCATGAAGGAAGCACACAACCATGTAAATAAAAAGATAACAAAAAGCAAGAAGCTACTGCAACAGCCCCTCCTATACCCACCCTCCCCACAACCACCCCCCTCCCACTACTACAATAGCAGGCTATAGCCACCACAAGCTTACTGCAAGGCAAATTGGTAGGAAGCAGAATCAGTTACAACAAACCAGCAGTGAAAGCTGGGAGAGAAAAGCTTTATGAAGTCCAGTGGTATATAAGGAATTGTGGACCCTTGAATTACACAACAAAGGGGCTGTTCTGGTGTGATGAAAGGGTCTGAACATGTATGTATCAGGCTTGAGTCCTGGAGAACATATTCAAGCTTCCTATCATTTCTATAGTTGCTGCAGGCTATGTGATGCTCAGCTGTAGCCAACATCTGCCCAACAGCACAACCATAGAGAAGCCACAAATGAATTTCAGATTTAAATAAACATTGGCAGTAAATACCACAGAACAACAGGGAGTTTGAAGTCAGATGACACGTCTGAACTTTCTGATTGGTCCAACAGTTGAGTTCAGTAAAAACTGTGTACAAGTACAGGGCAGATATATTAGAAAATTTGCCTTCCTCCTCGTTTCCTCCATCCATTCTTGATTTTTCTTTCTCTGATCTCCAGTCAGGACAGAACTTTGTTTCTCTGAGTGTAGGTGGAGTCAAGTGACTTTTGAGGAGGGGAGGAGGGGATTAATATAAAAACTGATGGTTTACAAATCCTGAATGAGACAGATGGGTTTGTTCGAATAGCCAGATGGTAGTTCAGATGAGAAAGATGACCTGGTGATTTGCAGCACAACTTGAGAACTTACCTACAACTGAAAGATGAAGGAAGGTGAAGGAAGAGCTTCATATCCCATACAAGCCTTGGTTACCTGAGTAAGGTATTTTCTTGTTACTATATTTGATTTTTGTTACTTCAAATTGATTGATTGCTCAGAACATTTAACTCCTCTTTTCCACCCTGGTATGTCAATAAATGGTGTTAGAGATCATATTTATTAGACTGGTTCCTTCTAAAATGATGCTACAAAGTTAGAAAGGAGAATTTAATGAATAGTTTCTCCTGAATTTGTATCTGAAGAGCAGTAACCAGCACAGCTCTGTTGTATTTGAAGTCATAGTTGCAAGTGAGCATCAGCAGAGCTAGTCTGAGCATTAGAAGAAGACCATAATGTATCTGAGTGTGACAAACATAGTGAGTACCTCTTCCTTTGCTGTGTGAAGGAAATTTCAGCATAATTTACAATTGATTTCCTTATTTCTATATTTCTTCTAATACAATGATTAAGATGATTATATTAGTTACTCTGCTGTCAATTTATTAAAAATCTACTCTGTATTTAGTTTTATGTAATTCCTATTTCAAGGTATCAGCCTTTGGTGAAAGTAGTTTTGTGTCTGTGCACATCAAGTATGTTTTTNAACCCAAACCAAACCCCCCAAAACAAGTCATGTTTTTATATCTAAGTGTGGAAAGACTTAATACTTGCCTTTTTTGTCTTTCTGGGAAACCTGTTTCTGTAAAGTATCACCAGCTCACAGGGAGTCCACTCAGCCTTTAAGAGAGAGTGTATACAATTATCTGAGGAGTTCTATGTATGAGTTGCATTAAAAGAAGAAGATGAGGGTTCATACCAATAACAGTCTTTTCTTGATTCCACCACTTGGTTGTTCTGCAATGTGAAGTAAATGTATTCAACTCATTTACTCTTTTGTAAAAAGCAAATTAGAACATGGAACACAAGATAAGCAAGTAAAACAAGGATCAGTCATCACAAGTTTCTGTGGCACCTTAAAATGCAAGCAGTCACATAAGCGTTTTAGAATTTATTTTTATTACTGTTTGATAAGCCCTTTGAATCATTGACATGAACCAAGCAGAAATAGCTTGGAGAACTTGTAGAGCATGAATAGAGAAACACCTGCAGTGCCTCAGAAAGTGCCTGCTGCTCTTGCTGATGAACACATCAAGCATAGACGACAGCATTGTGGCTTTCCTGATTGAAGCCCCTGTCTCTCAGAGCATCTGTTCCAGCTGCTGTGACAAATCTTGGAGGCAGGAGTCAGTGGGATGCCAGACAGACTGCTGATTTTTCCAGACATGGCTTTACATTCTTTGAGGGGTCTCATGTGTTGGCCAGACACAACCGGAAGAGCAGATTCCTTTCAGATCTTTCTTTCTTCCTTTCTTTTAAAAGGCTAGTTTCAGGGAAAAGATGAGAAAGAAAAGATATTAAAACCTTACTGTTTATCATTACTCAATAACTAAGAGAAAAAGGAAATCATGTGTAGGTTTTTTCAGCTTAGTTTGTTGGGGTTTTTTTTAAATTACATCATCTTGTAATAAACTTTCTCTTGCAAGTGAAAGAGGATGAAAGCAAACCATGGTGTCAGAAACATGGTCACCCTTTGCAACATCAATGCTTTCTTCTACTCTGTTCAGGCATTCCAACAATTCCCTACAGTATGTAGCTGTACTGCTTTCAAATCCGTAGGGTTGCTGGGAGATAACTACATTAATCATGCAACAGAAACAGTAACTTCATTTTGGAGTTACACTCACCTCTGTGATCATTAAAATGTACTCTGAGGGCTGAATTCTGAGCTGTCACATGAAAGATGTATTTGTGGTAAGGAAAAATGCTGTTCATTTAAGTTTTGTAAGTAGTAGGGCCTGATTTATATTCCTCCTGGAGAAGCCTGATGAAGGTGAAGGGTGCCAGGTGGTGTCAGGAAGTAGTAGATTTTATCATGCCTGGTCTGGGTGCTGCCTGATAAGTAGCAAGATTTCTCCTATCTGTCTTGTGGCAAAAATTATAATCCCTTGCCCAGGCATGTCAATGCAGAATGCAGAAATATCAGTATCACTCTGCCTAGGCAGGCTCATTTAGCCTGAGTCTTGCATCTTCTTTATATTTTTCAGGGCCTCAAACAAAATTATGATCATGCTACTTGAACCCAGCAATATCAGAAGGCATGGCTACAGCTTGATCTAGTTTCTGTTTTTTATTATAGTATCTCAGCACTAATACTTTCCAGCTAGGGTTGGAAAGTATTAACATTTCCAGCCTTAAAAAACTGATGGCCTTTGAAAGTATTAGCTGCATTTGCCAACTGAGAAAACAGGCACAGCAAGATCAAACAACTTGCTTAAGGTCACCCAGGAACTGTGGGAATGAAACCCAGATTCCTTCACATAGACCTCAACCACAAGGCAGTCCTCCCTCTCTTGTGGCTGTTCTGAGATTTTTCAGGATGCTGTCTGAGTTGTGCAACTCATTAATCTGTCTGGCTACGTCTGTCCTGCAAGTGTGTCTAGTGCCCCATGTTAGTCCTGACACATGCCAGCGGAATGATTTTGCTTCTGATACCTACAAGGCTCTGATGGCTTCTTTTCCCCACCCTGCTGGAGTGCTTTAGGTCCTCTTGAGATCATGCACCTCAGTGAAGCAAATCACAGGACTAGTAACTGCTGCTTTGTACTGGGTAATTTCTAGTGGTACAGATTTCCTTAATCCTCATTTTTCCCAGCTGCATGCAGGGAAGACAATTTTAAGTCTAGTGTGTCCTCAGCTATCTCAAGCTCTCATTCTCCCTCTGAGAGAGGAGTGCCATGTCTTTTTTGGTCTTCTGCATTTTGTACAATATGCTTGCTCAGAATTTAGGGTCCATGAAGGAACGAGAAAGATGTATGACTGTCTTCCTCCCTTAGCCAGATTCTGTGTCCTCCATGCACTGCATGATTACTCCAAGTTTGCCACAAAACTTCTAAAGGGAAATATGCTTCTTCAGTTATGTGTTTAATAAGCTGTTCTTGCCTATTAAGATACCTTCACAAGGAAGCATATGCCCCATTTTGGAAAAAATGCTTGGCAGTGCAGAAGCCATTAACGTTTATAATTGCCAAAATGTTGAGGACCCTAAAATTCTTATGCAGCTTTGCTTGCAAGTCAGTCACAGCTATATTGGCTCAGGCCAAGAGGAGATCTTTAAGATTAAGAATACACTAAGCATAAAGTAATACTTCCTAATTTCAGACTAGTTGCATCTTGGACACTTTCTGAGCCAATGGCCATTTTTAAGCATTTGTTAATCCCTGATAGTTTTTGTACAGCACAGATTTATCTAATATTTCCATGTAAAGTTTAAGTATCCATAGTCTTATGTATAGGGAAGATCCAAAGTTTCACAGTGTACAGTCAGTCCCCAGATGTCCAGCACCATATCTCATACTGGTTCCCCAATTCACTCCTCAGAGACCACAGTAACATCAAATTTCATGCTGAATACCAGTTTCAAGATTACACACATCCTTTTTACACATGGAGAAAACATGTTGCCACTGAAATTACTGAGAAAATATTGTAATGGTTCTGAATTAAGAGATTTGCTTACAACATCAGCAAGAAATTATGAGTTTATACATTCACACTCTTTAGTAGATGTTGCAACCTCCCATAGGATTTCTAGTGACAAAGCATAAACAATAAAAAGTAGGTTTGCAGTATTCCTGTAACTTATGCAATGATTAAATGAAGAGTGTCAAGATTGAGAGAATCCCATAGTCAATACCTTCAACTGGAATACTTTTGTTTTAAAACGTCATTTTGATATTTGCCAAATGGAAGGTGAACTATTTCTCTGAGAGGTTGCTGTTTCAGGAATGAAAAGTCCACTAAATTCAGACTTCCAGATAAGTGAAGTAGCTTCCATTTATTTCCATTTATGTGGATACCCAGAATATTAAAATGGACATATTTCCTGTCCTTTTAACATTGGGAATATTTTCCTTTTTTCTATCTCAACTTCTGTCACAATAGTAATATGACCCATAGGGGCAACTTAGCAAATATAATAATGATTCACCTATACACACAAAATTATGATAAGAGGCTGATGGGGAAAAACAACCACCTTGATGGCTTTAAAAGTCATGAAATTGATTGCAATGCCCAGGGAATATTAGGAAGTATGGTATCCTATGAGGCATTTTATTTTCTGTTTACTATTATGTATTGGTTTGAAAAATGGGTGGGCTAAGGTTTTTGAATTTACCTGAAAGAGTAGGATCCTGGGCCTGTATTTGAAAAATCTTCATATCTGCATCCTTTTCCACAGTCTTCTCTCCTATGTTCACAACTGTGTGCTTCTTTTTTCTGCACTCTGTACTTGAGTGGTTCTTTTGTTTGTTTTGGTTTCTTGTTGGGTTTTTTTTTTGCTGTTTTTTGTTTTGTTTTGTTTTTGTTTGTTGTTGTGGTTGGTTTTTTGAGTTTTTTGTGTTTGTTTGTGTGTATGTGCGTTTTGTTTTGTTTTACTTTCTTCACTCAGTCTTCTTTCTTCTGGGTCATCTGCTCCTCAGGGAATATTCTCAGTCAAACTGCTGTAACGCATATTGTATTTTTAATTTGGTAATTAATTTTAATTTGTGTAAGCCACTCCTAGGATATTTTAATTAATTTCTTTAACAATGGGCCTTCTACCAATTTGCAGATCTGTTAAAAATCCTCATCACCATCACTACCACTCCAGAAAAAACAAACCAACCCAAACCCCAACCCAATACCCAGGGAAGATCTGAGAATTAGAAAAGATGCAGACTAAAGCCAGCAATCCGCCAGATGGTGGATATGGATGGGTTGTGGTAGTGTCTGCCTTCGTGGTGATGGGCCTCACTGTTGCCGTTCTGAAGACTTTTGGTCTGTTTTTTGTTGAAATCCAGCAGCACTTTGATGGACTTGCAAGCACCACTTCCTGGATCACATCAGTAACTATTGCCATCTTTCATTTAGGAGGTAGGTAGAAATGCTCCTCTAGCATTTTATTTTAATATATTAACTACCAAAGCAAGTTTGAAAAGCTTCCTTGAGAAAAAGCCCAAACCAAAAATATGTAAAGACAACCTTCTTCTCTCTCTACAGAAAATGCAGAGAATTTTCTTATAGAAAATTGGCCTTTGCTGCCTCGGATATGGAATTGGTTAGTAACAACTCTCTAGATACACAGGAATCCAATTGCCTTAAAGAACTTCATGTACCTAAACTCATGATTCAGTTTTGCTACAGGCTTTGAGTTAAACACATTGGAGATAATTCTAATAACCACAGAGCTTGTTGAATCAAGCTCTTAAACCAGTCTGTGCAAGTTCACTGATCTCAGAGTGACTGTCACTTTTTCAAAGTACTTTAAAACATAACCACTATGACCTGGTCTAGCAGATGAACCATCTGCTACCAAAGTGATGATTCTCAGTCCTGCTTTCTCGCAGTTCTCCTTTCTGTCTTTGTCAAGATCCCCCTTCTTTGGATGTATTGCCAGTTCTGGCTCTCCTTTACCTCTTTAGAATTATTCCAAGTCATTGATCTAACAGAAAACTCATAGAGTTAAAAGAAAAAAAATCAGTTCACTAGGAGAGAGCACAAGAAAGACAAGACCATGCAAGCAGAGAGCAGGGGAAGAGGGAGTGAACTACCCCAGTCAAAGGCAATGAACTATTGGTGCAGGTCAAATACCACATCTTACCAAATGAAGGAGGGAAAAATATGAAACATACTGCACTTGACTCAACTTGATTGTTTAGAGAGTCCTTTGTGCCCTTGTAAATTGCATGATCCCTCACATAATGATGAGGATTCTAAATATGTGCAGGCCTGAACTGTGCATAATTTGTGAAGTCTGCTCTACATATTCTCATACAGATACCTGGTTGCAATAGAGAAATATCCTTACACAATAAATGCTATCATAATTTTGTTTGTGAAGACACTTCATTGCATAGACACTATATAATTATATGCATCCTACTCAGTCCACACCTATCAGTATTACTGCTTGGAATTGCAGAACTTCCAAACACCAGTAGCAACTGATCTTTCTTTGAAAAACATATTCAGAGAATAAAAGAGTAATCTAAAGTCAAAGGATAAAGCAAGTCATGGGTCGAAAAGATTTATCAGTTCCATAAACTGCTATCCTTGATGCCTGTTTTGCAGTGACAGAAATTATTGAAAATTTAAAAAAAAATCATTGAAGAACTTCACAGATGACAGAAATTAATAAATGGTAATGTATCAGTTTGGTTTAAAAATTAGACCTGTCACTGACTGATTGCAATACTGTTTTGTCATTCAGGCATGCAAACTTAATGAGAAAAAAAAAGCCAGCATGGGTGGATAAAAGAGCTCCAAGTCCTGTTTTAGTTAGGTCTTGGTTTGGTTTCAACATATATTAACATTATATAGGAATGCATCAAGGGATAGAGCATATTAAACAATAATATCAAGTACAGACCAGCAAAACTGCATTTACTCAGCCAGGTGTGAGGCTGGCCTACTTCCAAGAAGGCAGCTATAATTTTCAGCAGAAATTGGTTTTCATCCCTTGAAATCCTATGAAAATAACCCTCCTTCAGTAAACACTGCTTGATGGACAATCTCTCTGTAGAGCAGTTTGTGTCTCAGGTTAATACATAAATGAATCTTTTCGTGCCTTTGATTCATTTATAGGGATCAGAATACTTTCTGCTTAAGATCATTTGAGCCTCCAGTTCTTTAAGCATCTTAGTCTTTCTTAATGTGTTCCTCTGGGAAATGTTCAGTGTCATTTGGCTCTGTATGAAGGATGATCATTGAATTATTAGTTTTTCCTCTTTGGATCTTTTCAATAACAGCTCTGCCTCTTATATGGAAGGAGATCTTGTGCTTCTGCTCCCAAGGTCTGCATTTGCAACGGGCTGTTCAGCTTACCACAGCAAGGATTCTCCCTGTCACATTCACATGCTTTCTCTTGGTATTGATGTACACCTCCCACAACCTTTCCTTTGCACTGATTATCATCCCTTTCCATTGCTTGTAAGTTTTCTGTGTATTGCCCTTTATCCTTTCAGGCTCTGGAGTCAAGCTATTTTCCCCATTTCAAGTTCTGTGGCTAGCTTTTTTCTCCTGCTACCCTGCATTCAATTTCAGCCTACCTATTTTCCCTATTCACTACTTTAAAACTGAGGTTTGGTAGTATTTCTTCTCTAACTGCAGACCTTTCCTTGTCTTTAAGCACTTTCGTGGAAGTATCCTGAGTTTACTTTTTAAATTTTCATCATAATGTGTGGTTCTCCAACTGTATATGCTTTATCATGTCTCATCCACCACATCTTACAGACTATGACTGAATTTAAGTATAATTTTTACGTGTTTATAAAATTATCATATTTTTGCCATAAATGCTGATGAGACACCTGGGGTTTCTATAAATTCTGCCTGGTTTGTCTGGTGTCAGACAACGTATATCCTGCACATTTTGCAGCCATTAGTACCCTACCAGGTGTATTTCACTCATCCTAACTACCAAATTCTCTTAATTCTGATCTTAATACAGGCAAACCTACAACGACCTACCCCTACAAAATACTGTGAAACCTTCCTTACTGACTGCCCTCTCTTCCTTGTCTTCCTACTTATTTTAATTTACAAGCATGGTCCTCGTTAACTGAATTCCATTTTATCCACAAACTTCAATTCCCAGGATATTAAGGGATTGTAGGGAGCAAACTCATGCCAGATGGTACTTGGGAGCCCTCTAGTGGCCATGGCTATTAAAAGAAATCCTACAGCCTTTACTTCCTCTCTGCGATGCTGATGGAAAAACCGGCAGGCCGTATAATTGATCCTTAATTAGGCAAAACTATCCTTGACATTTCAGATGTTCCCAGACATTAACTAGAGATCAAAGCAGTTGCTGCACCTTCAGATCTGCATTTATTTCAGCTTTGCCCTTGTGTTGAAGAGTCCCTGCAGTCCACTGAGAGAAACTGTACCTCTAAAATAAAGATTTTATAATGAAGTGCAAATTTCCTGTAAAAACCATTACCTCAAAATAAACACTGATTTTTGGTCCTTTATAAACGTTTGCAATTCCACGAAGAGATGATTTTGCAAAACTCTGAAAGAAAAAGTTAGTTTCCTCCAGAAAGTTTTCATACCAGCCACATCAATAACACAGTCTTAATAATACAATTGAGGTTTCACTTTCTGCTGAAATGCTATGCTAGTCTATGCCACATGGCTAGTTGTATCCTTACATGAAACTTGGTAGAACTGTCCTGTAGTGAAGACACTGAAATGCTCTTTCCCTTTAAAAAAGTCCATATATTTTGAATGTAGTTAAGAATCTGTGCCCCAGAGACAGTAATTTCCCTGTCAGTAAGGAACCAGTTTGAAATTCTGATTGATGTCCTACTCCGTCCAGCAGCATTAAGTCTGTTTGGGACAAGCATTATAAGGGTAGTTCTCTTTCACATGCTTTATTTGACTACTTGGTCATGTCAATTAGCTTAATGTTCCTAATGTCTTTTTCTTTCTCCAATTTTGCTGCTGATTCAGCTCCTGTTGCCAGTTCACTATGTGTGCGATACACCCACAGGACAGTTGTGATGACTGGAGGACTCCTGGCTTTTTCAGGAATGGCATTGGGATTTTTTGGATTCAACATGGTCTGGATGTATGTAACGACTGGCTTCCTGCAGGGTATGACTTTATGGCATTCTTCCACCAGCAACTCTGAGCCCTTATCTGAGGGTGCTAGTGGTAGGAGTTTTGAAATCTGATATGTATTTTGATTTTATCAGTAGCTAGAATCAACAATGCTCCTAAAAGGTGATTTCCCTCCTGTCCCGCTGTCAAAATAAGAATTTGGCAGGAAACTCATAATGACAAAGAAAGTGAATAATTAGATGCTGGTAATTTACACCTGCAAATTATATGCAAGCAGAAAATGAGGTGGTTTATTTTTCAGTCAGAGACAAGAGCTCTGTGAGGGTTTAAAAAACCTTCATAAAGGGTGCTGCAGTACAAAGACATAGAGATCCCAAGTTTTGTACTTTATATGAAGTTATCTTATGTTTTGAACAGAGGCCCAGGCTTTCACTTGATTTCAATTCTTTCCTTTACGTCAGATGAAAACAAGCCAGAAAGGTTTTCCCAGAAGCTAGCAGATTTTCGTGGAACAGGAAAAAAAGCTGGCAGGGAATAAACCAAACCATTCCAATGTCCATGCTAGATGCCTGAGAAAATGTCTGGAATTTAAGGCCTTTGGCAGTCCTGGGCTGCCAAATAGTCTAGGGAGCCATTAAAATCACTGTAAATTAGAGCAGGTTTGAAGTCTGCTCAGACCTTTTGGGAAAGAAAATGAAAAGCAAATAGTGGTAACACACTGACTTTATGTCCTGTCCCACTTTCTACCCTGAGCACAGATCAGCTTAACCCACTGATCTCACTTAGTACCAGCCTTAATTCAGACAGTATGGACACTCTAAGGTCTGCCTAGTTTCAACTACATGACCATGTGATTCCTTATGCTAAGCTCATGCTTCTGCTAGGAACAAAAATGTGTTCTTTTACTTTCTAACTTTTCAAATAGTTTCAGTTTAAAAGAAAACCAAGATGTCTATCAAGGAGAGTGAGGAAACCTTCCAGACTAGGAAGGGAGGCTCTCTCCCCAGAAACCACCACAACCTTTGAAATTAAGAGATTTTAATCAGAAAATGTAGAGAAAAAGGATAACAGTTCTTTACTACAAATATACATATATATAACCAAAAGAAAAAAAAACTAAAACAAACAGCAACACCGTAACCAAAACTTTGAAACAGATCAAATCCTATCTCTGTCCCTTCAGTGCAGCTGTATTTACAGACAGTGTGAGGTGATGCTGCACCTCAGGGAGGCAAAGACAGAGGGTAGGGAGAGATGCTGGTTCCGAAACTCGCATGGGAATGGTGACCNACCATGTGATTCCTTATGCTAAGCTCATGCTTCTGCTAGGAACAAAAATGTGTTCTTTTACTTTCTAACTTTTCAAATAGTTTCAGTTTAAAAGAAAACCAAGATGTCTATCAAGGAGAGTGAGGAAACCTTCCAGACTAGGAAGGGAGGCTCTCTCCCCAGAAACCACCACAACCTTTGAAATTAAGAGATTTTAATCAGAAAATGTAGAGAAAAAGGATAACAGTTCTTTACTACAAATATACATATATATAACCAAAAGAAAAAAAAACTAAAACAAACAGCAACACCGTAACCAAAACTTTGAAACAGATCAAATCCTATCTCTGTCCCTTCAGTGCAGCTGTATTTACAGACAGTGTGAGGTGATGCTGCACCTCAGGGAGGCAAAGACAGAGGGTAGGGAGAGATGCTGGTTCCGAAACTCGCATGGGAATGGTGACCACAGGGACAGGATGAAACCTTTCTCTTGGGCAGTGTAAGGACTTTCTTGCTGTCCTTTGTCCAAAAGCATTGTGAGGAGAGGGTAGCAACTCCTCTGCAGATGGTGCCAGCCCCAGCATGAGCCTGTAGAGACTCCAGGCAGCAGTGATTGTTCTCTCAAAACAGCACAGGGAGTGAGTGCAGAGTCAGGGGCTGAGCCAGGAACCCCCTCCCAGTGCTTCCACCAGCCCAACAAGCGGTGGCTGGCACACACAGCAGCCGGAGGAGAAGTGAGGCAAAAACCGGGAAACCTCTCTTTCCCTCCACCTCCCTACAGTCCTGTCCTCAGCCTTTAAGTTGGAATGCAAAGCTATCAGCCATCCCTTTGTTTAGGCTTTGGCCCTGGGAGCAGGTAGTGGGTTGCAGGGCTTCAACAAGCTATCTGTCCTGGCCTCCCACTCCCAAACCATAATGTTGGTAAGGGACAAAAAATAATTCCATGAAAGATTTTGAAACTATAACACAAATGCAGGAGCAGTGCCTGCTTTAATTTTCTTCACAAAATACCTCAGTAGTGTCTAACCTGTGCTATTTTTATTGGTGCTTTTCAGGTCTTGGGATTTCCTTTTCATGGACACCAGCCATTAGCATTGTTAGCCACTATTTCTCAAAAAAAAGGGCTTTGGCCAATGCTATTGCCAGTGCTGGAGAATGTGCCTTTGCATTCACATTTGGGCCATTTTTCCAGTGGTTGATTAGTCAATATGGATGGAAAGGTGCCCTCTTGATCATAGGTGGCATCCAACTCAATATTTGTATCAGTGGAGCACTGATGCGACCCCTAGCAAGCAGCTGCCTACTTGAGGATAGCCATTCAGAAACTGAAACCCCACCTGGCAACAGTGCATCCAGGACAGACAAAGAAGATAAGCCTCCCATCATACACAAAACCTTCAGCTGGAGGCTTCTGAGGCGACCAGAGTTTGTACTTTATTCCATTTTTGGCATATTAGCTGCTATGAGTTTTTTTGTTCCTCCATTATTTTTAGTTCCACTTAGCTACAGCCTGGGAATAGATGAATCATTGACTGCATCCCTGCTATCCATTTTGGCTCTGGTGGACTTTGCAGGCAGACTGCTCTGTGGCTGGTATGCCAATCTCCATGTTACGAAAACCATTCATTTGCTGGCGATGACCATTTTACTGATCGGTACTTCCCTGATGCTGTTGCCACTGGCTAACAATTATGTTTCCTTAGCAATATTCACCGGCTTCTATGGATTCTTCTTTGGTACAACAGTCGCCATTCACATTACAGTGCTGGCAGATGTTGTAGGCATGGCAGAATTTGACAGTGCTCTAGGGCTTTTCATGCTTATTCGAAGCACTGGAGGTTTTGTGGGTCCATCCCTTGCGGGTAAGTTAAGATGATACTCAGCCAAATATAGTTTACAAGAAGAAAGGGGGATGGTAACCTAAACTGAAAAGATCTGGATCTGGACCCAAATTTCCCCCTTTATTAGTTCAGGGGCATGTCAACCAAGAAGTATATAAAAATATATAGTTGGTTTAAATCCTTTCCAAAAGACATTGTTCCCACTGTTTTCTGTGATTTTAGAGATACCTGTTCAACAGGAAAGCAGGGACGAATGGCAGGGCTCATGTGGTGGTGTTCCTGCTTCCTGAGTCCCATATAATGCCACTTGATGGCTTCCTACTCTCTTGCTATGAAAGTGTGCCTTTGGGACAAGCAGCAGACCCGTATTTTCAGAGAAGAAACTGGAATTTGAGACTAGTGATGTTCACAAAGGCTCATATTGTTGGGAGGGTTTCTATGGAAGTTCAAGTAGAACAGCCTGAAACATTAGGTTACACAAACCTCAAGCAAATATTCACAGAGATTCCTGCTGTTTTCAGATAGCATTTGAACCAACCAATGTAATACATGGGTGAAGCAGCACATAAGAACAGTGGGAAGAGAGAGCAGACAATGAGACAGCACATGGATTTATGAACTGGCAACGAGACACAGTCATCTTGGAAAATGCAAGACAAATGAACTGCAAGATGTAGGGACTTTACAAAGTGATTTGGCAGGAAAATGACCAATGTGACTTGTCAAATGCACATTGAGTCCTCATTCAAAGATCATTGCTCATGTACTACAGTGACTTCTGTGGTAATGACATCACTAATAGAATGCAAATGAGTCAGACTGCATACTGGGACATTTTAATTCGCTTCTGAAAATACAGGAACCAGGAAGATTTATAGACAGTTTGAGACAAAACAGTATCAAAAGTGTGTTGGAAAGATCTGAAAATAATGCAAAGGTAACAGGATGTTATATAGTGGCTGGTCCCTAGAACTGATTATTATACCCATTTGTGTATATACAGTAATCTACAAAGAAGGTATGGAAGAGCAGGGAACCCCAAGTGATTCTCAGGCTCTCCTCTCCTACTTTAGGAGTAAAATCTAAAATATTTGAATTCACAGTTCCTTTGACTTTATAGGGCTGATGTCAGATTAGAATGTGAGCTAGATAGCACTCTAGACGTGGACAAACTTCCACAAGCAAGCAGCCTTCATCAGCCCACGAAGGAATATGCTATCACACCCACAGAGCAGCCGATACGCTGCTGCAGTACTACCACTATACTAGTGATTTCTCAGTACAGTACACAATGGCATGATGTATTTTGGTTGGCTTA
This sequence comes from Sakesphorus luctuosus, assembly GCA_013396695.1. Classification (NCBI taxonomy): domain Eukaryota; kingdom Metazoa; phylum Chordata; class Aves; order Passeriformes; family Thamnophilidae; genus Sakesphorus; species Sakesphorus luctuosus. The sequence goes on along the minus strand of VWZD01007575.1, from coordinate 25,548 downwards.
AAGCTTCCTGAAAACCAAGATCCTTTTGCTAATATCTCTGATTCTGTAAAATGATGAACCAGAAACTCATAACAAATCAAATTCTCCAGCTATGTCTCCAGCAGATGAATCTCCTTTCATTCTTTTAACTCTCTTGTGCTGTACAGTTATGGTCCAAATTACAGCAACTGATGACAGCTACACCACAGAACATGGGGCTACTCAGGTACACAGCTGCATTGTCTGTACTTTCAGTATCTTCAGTACCTTCACTATCTGCTACACTTAAGGTTGGAAAGTACTTCAAACTGTGTAGCATATTGTTTCATTAGCAAATACAAAGCAATGAGATGTGAATTGTGTTTCAAGCTTCAAAATGCTATAATGGAGTGATGTTCCATGTGCTCATGATGTAGAAAGCAGCAATACAGGTATATACCCAGCACACTGCCTTTGTGAGGGGATATGTTCACACCTGTTTTCCATTAATCACATTGCTGTCATTTGTTTCTCTGCAGGTCTGATTGTGGACATGGCTGGAGACTATAGAGCAGGCTTCTACATGGCAGGAGCCACTCTCATCCTATCAGCAGGATTCTTAGTTACTTTAGATCAACTCCAACAAAGAAAAGAAAGAGGAAGCCAAACTAGTCCTAAACGAGAAAAGTCAGTGTTACCCTTCCCTTCCCTCCATATCCTGAAACACAAAAACAGAAGGTACTGAGAACACAGTATAGTGGTGTGACCACACTGGACCTCAGACAACATTTCAGGATATATGGAAGTGTTATATTTTTGCCAAACTCATTATTACTAGGATTTACAAAGCAACAGAAGTTTCAGGTAGGAACATTTGAAACTAAAGAAGAAAGTATTTAGTTTACAAGCAAACTAGAGCAGTAACCATGACCTTATTATTTTAATGCTGGAGTTGCATTTTGACTATGCAAGTCTTCAGTGCAGTCCCACAGGGCTGTGCTAAGCAAACTAGGGAAACCATGGTCTAAATGAAATGGCCATGAAGTCGGTATGCAGCAGATAGAAACCCTACCCCCAAATGCAGACTGCAGCTATCACCATCAAACAGGAAGAGGCATCAGCTCACAGATGTTTAGCTTGGGGAAGTAGTGTTCAGTATTTTCAGTAAACAAGTTGGATGTGAAAGCACCAGTACCTGAACACAGTTTTGAGCTAAAGGGTTTGCAGGTGCTCTACAGAGCAGGGCTGGAATCAGAGAAATAAATAATCTGATAAATGGGAAAAATTACATGAGTAATAGAATACCATAGAGACAAACACAGTAGTAAATACAAGAAGTAAGAAGCAAAATACACCCATATAAAATGAAGAAGGATTTATGAATAGTAAAGGAAGAGCTAAGGCTACAGAATCCCAAATGCAACATTAAATGAAAAGTACTATATGTCTATCTGCGTTATTGGTAAGATAGAGGAGATAATGATGCTTGCAAGTCTTTAACTGGAAGAAGTACACAAATTGCAAAGAATTAAGTGCAACAAAAATGAGAAAATTAAGAAAACACAACCTAAGGAAGAAGTGTAAAAAATATAGTTTGCCTGGTTTAGAAGACAGAAATGTTTACAGGGCATGTGAACAGCCTTCAAATCCATAATAGTTTGGGATCAAAATACTTGATTCTAATCTGTTAAGCATGGAAGCAGACTACAGGGAAAATATGAAAACAGAGATATCAGAGAATAGGCAAGACATGAGCAAGAATCTTAATATATTAGATTGCACTTTAGAGTGGTAGGATGGGCTGGATCACTTCATGAGGTCCCCTCTAGTCCCACATTCCAACTATCCTGAGGCAACTAGATGGGTAAATACTCAATTTATGAGAATGAAAAGAGTCTGTGTCCAAATAACTTTTATTTTATCGGGGGGAAAGAGAACTTAAAAGAAGGGAAGAAGGGCTAGGTCACATTTAGAAAGAAACAGTACAAGGAAAAAGACATAACATTTTAAAACTTTCAAACTGTTATGAATATCATAGCTGCCCTACTTAAGAAATTTTCACAATGGCATCCTCTGTGAAGTGAAGTTTAGCATAAATCACTTATCTAAAATAATTACTTCTTGTCTCCTAAGAATAACAAATATTTCAAAAGCTTAATTAAACTTACAGGAAATCAGCTGAACAACTAATAAATCAACTACCTGCGAGGGCTTGGTTGAAGAACACAGCCTGATTGGAAAGAACACAACTGAGCGTGTTGTAGCTAAGTCCTGAAAAACTACTTTTCAAACTTGTCAATTGAAAAACTTGGAATTTTCTAGAAGTATTATTCTTCAGTATTCTGCAGAGCTCCAATATTTAAAATAACTCTTCATTTTATAAAGTGAAGGGAAGGGGTATTGTTGGAGGCAGGACGAGTGGGGATATGTTTAATAGATGTAGTTTCTACCTCTGACTTCCTGTTAAAATTCTGTACTTTATTTACAAGTCCTATCACTGACTTATTTTAACACGTCCTAACAACAGACATGGGCACTAAAAAGGCACTTAGTGGCATGCTGTGCCGTATGAATAAAGGCACAGGAAGCAGAGCAAGTGAGATGATTATTACCTTCTGTTCCACAGTTGTGCATGTATTTTGGAGCACCAAGTTCAGTGAAGAAGGTGACAAACATTACTGAGTTCAGCAGAGGATCACTGAGAGGCTGTGGAACTGGGGCTGGTTCGGCTGGGGGAGTGGCATCTTTGGGGGCACCAAACAGCATTCCTGGCACCACTGGCAGGGACAGAGGAGGTGCAGCTGGGCCATTCATAGCAGTGCTTGGTGTGAGGAAAGGCAGCAGCACAAGCTGAAACACAAGGAGTTCAGGTTGGATCCATGAGGACAGCCCAACCATGGGGACACAGTCCAGAGTGGTTGGGTTGATGACATCCTCAGGGTTTTCATGGCCTGACGGGGTGAAGTCCTGAGCAGCCTGGTCTGAGTCCAGAATGGCTCTGTCAAGGCTGGGGCTGGACACATCCTCAGTTCCCACTAGCCTGAACAGGATCTTGTGAGAAATGAGAAGTCATACTCTTTATTTTCTTTGCAAAATGCACTGAATCATATTAGTCACCTGGACACTCTGTCATCTGATGGCTATGAGTCTGTTTAATAGCACAGAAGAGGTAGAACTGTAGAATCACAGAATATACTGACTTGGAAAGGACTCATCAGGACCATTGAGTCCAACTCCTGGTTTTATGCAGGACACCCCAAGAGTCATATCAGGTGCCTGAGAGCATTGTCCAAATGATTCTTGAACTCTGTCAGGCTTGGTGCTGTGACAACTTCCCTGCGGAGCCTGTTCCAGTGCACAACCACCCTCTGGGTGAAGAACCTTTTCCCTGGTATCCAAGTCAAACCTCCCCTGACACAACTATATGCCATTCCATCGGGTTGTGTCACTGGTCACAAGAGTGAAGAGATAGGAACTTGCCCCTCCACTTCCCCTCATGAGGAAGCTGTAACTGCAATGGGGTTTCCCCTGAGTCTCCTCCAGGCTGAACAGACCAAGTGCCCTCAGCCGCTCCTCACACGGCTTCCCCTCAAGGCCTTCACCATCTTCGTTGCTCTCCTTTGGATGTTCTCTAAGAGCTTAAAACCTAAACCTTAGAGCCTGAAATGGAGCACTGTGAACCCCACCAGTGACAGGTCTCCAGTCTGAGGTTACCCCATTCCCTATAACATTTTGTGCCCAACCTGTGAGGCAGGTGCTCACCCATCAAGTAACACAGTTATCCAGCTGTGTGCTAGACACTTTGTCCAGATACTGTGAGAGACAGTATCAAAAGCTTCGTTGAAGTCCAAAAAGATTTCACCTACTGCTTTCCTAGATCAAGTAGGTGGATTACCCTGTCATAGAGGGAAATCAGGTTTGACAAGCAGGACTTTCCTCTCATGAAGCCATACTGGCTGTGACCAATGACTGTGTTGTCCTCTAGGTGTTTTTCAATACCTCCCAGAATAATCTTCTCCATAACATTATCAGGCACTGAAGTGAGACTGACAGGCCTGTAGTTTCTGGGCTCCTCCTTCCTGCCCTTACTGAAAATTAGGACCAGTCAGATGGGAACTTTCTAGATTCCCAAGACTACTAGAAAAACATTGAGAGAAATTTTGCAATGACATCAGCTAGCTCCTCGAGGATTCTGAATTCCATCAGGCCCCATAGATTTATAGGGACTCAGGTCGAGCACCAGATCCCACACAAGTTCAGGGTCAACTCGCAGTCATGGTCCTCCAGCTTAGGGCACTGAGACCCCCTTGGTTGTCATCCATGTTGAAGACAGAGGCAAAGAAAATGCTAGACACCTCTGCCTTGCCTCTGTTCCTGTTTGTGAGGGGACACAAATAATCCTGTTAATGGGCCAATGTAATTCCTATACTGTCTTTTGCTGTTAATATATTTGAAAAAACCCTCCTTTTATTGTGCCCCATGTTTCTGGGCAGCTTTCACTCCAACTGGGCTTTGGCTGCATGAATTTTCTCCTGTGCTGGTTTAGAGGTAAACCAGCAGGAGAAATGAGCTCAACACGAGAGAGATTATAAGTCAGAGCTACAATTTAATAATAATAATACAGTAAATGCACTAACGCAAAGCGAAATTGCTTTCAACTCCCAAAACCCAGCTGTGTAACCCAGTGCCCTGGGGTACAAACCCAAAGGGGTTTGATAGCCCTTGTGCTGAGCCCATTGTGGCTTCCCCAAGTCCAAAGCAATAGGAAGTGACAAACCCGTTGGTGCAGGTGATGGCTGGTCCAGAGTGGTGGTCTCTTCCTGTCGAGGTCCTGCTGCTCCTCTGGGTCCAACGAACAGGTTCCTGTGGTCTTCTTACCTACCCCTTTTTGTACCCTCAGGGAGCATCTAGTCCCTCCCCTGGGGCGGGGACTCACACAATGGGTGATTAACTCTGTGAGTCATGGGCTATTTTTGGACTGTTGATGGCCCATTAGCACCTACGCCCCCTCAGGCTGGGAGTGGAGGTGCTAACGACTCCCTGGGAAGCTGCTGCAAATGGGCCATTGACCTTGGGAATGAATAGAGGGGGTAGAATACACAGCTTTAATCACCCCCACACAGTGATAACTGGTCCCACCTGCTGAACTAGGACATCTCTCTACACTATCAAACAGCATCTCTGAATTCTTCACATGTCACTTGACCTGCGGCCACAGGGCATATACCTTCCTTTTTTGCCTTATTTTCAAGACCAGCTCCCTAGGCAGTTAAGCCAGCCTTCTGCCTTGCCTGTTTGACTTCAGACATGTCAGCATTGTCTGTTCCTGTGCCCTCAGGAGGTGATGTTTAAAAAAGTGACCAGCACTGATGGACGCCAGCACTGGCAAAATATTTTTCCACAGGTACTTTATTTACTAATTCCCTGGACATCAAGAAGTCTGCTCTTGTTATGTCCAGAGCTGAAGTACTGAGTGTTTCTATTTGGTTTTGGACTGCTTTTACTTCAGCTGTTGCAGATATATTCCACACTAAGTTTCAAATTAAGGACTATTATTGCAGGAATTACTTAGAATCATAGAATCATCAAAGTTGGAAGAGACTTTTAAGATGAAGTCCAACTGTTCACTCAGCACTAACCCTGTAACCCTAAACTACTAAACCATCCCACAGTACCAGATCCAGACGCCTCTGAAACACCTTCCAGGGATGGCGACTTCACCACCTCCCTGGGCAATATACTGCAAAGGACTGTTTTGATCCAAGTTCTAAGGATGTAGTCAGTGTTGACTATATTAATTTTCTTCAAACAAATGTTTCAGAGATGGCCTCAGAGGCCTAAATCAGCAGCTCATCTGCAAAGAATTTCTCACACCAAACCAGTTAGCAACTTACTTGTGGAAACAGGAATGTGAGGCTTTAGAAAGCACTGCCTTTCTCTTGAATCCAGGTATGGCCTCCTGAAATGCAAGGGAAGTCATAACTCAACCTCAACTTGATAGTGCCCAACTGCATCCAAAAATTTCTCACCTACGGTTGGTCATCCTGTATCTCATGGAGAAAGTCCCACAAATCTGAACAATCCCTGGGTCCAGAACCTTGTCAACCACCGACAAAATAGGAGCAAAGAAAAACACTGTAAGAAAGCTATCCAATCTTTTTATTTTGGAAAAAATACGGTGCAGCAACATAGGCACCACGGCAACCATGCTATCCTCTTGGCAGAGCTATTACAGGTTTAAGACTACCATTCTTTCTTTACTGTAAGTTTCAGAGATGGAGTAGAGGGAGACGGGTCTGACAGCAAGGACCAGAGCTTCACTTGGAAATGACTTGAGGAGGAACTTCCTGTCATGAACCAGGCTTTCAGGATGAATGTATTAAGAGTGTTGTTCCAAGGCACTCTACATGACATGTTGCTTCCTGGAGGTGTCTGCAGTCAAGATAGTAGCAAGCTGAGGACTAGCTTCTTTGCAAAAAGCTCCAAATCAGGCTTGTAGTGGAACTGTTCAGACCTGAAACTAGAAAATACATTTCATTTCATGGCTAGGCTTTGCGAATACAGATTTGGGCAGGGCTCTCCCCATGTGGTTGTGCCCTTCCAGCCTGTGCAGTGTATTTTTTAGGTGAGGCACAGCGTGAGCAGAACTGGCCCCACCGTTTAACTCCTCAGGTTCATCTGCCATGGCCAAGCAAGCTTGGACGGTGACAGTGAAGTCCTCAGGACTAGAACCTACAGCCCCCGGTATTGCCAGGAGGTCTCCCATCCAAGTGCTAACTGGGGCTGACCCTGCTCAGCTTCTGAGATCAGATCACAGAGATGAGGATCCTCAGCATAAACTGAAAGGGGTATAATGTCCTTATTTTCACTTACTATACTGTGTTACTTTTAATGTAGATTTAGCACTGAAATACTGGTGAGTTTCCACTGAAAATCCCATAAAACTCAAATCTAAAGCCTTTGCTAACACAAATGTCAAGGTACTTGTGTTTCTTTGCTCTGTCTGCTGTAGGAAGCCTCAAATGCCAGAGAAAAATCATTATCAATTAAGGGAAATAAGTAAGTAAAAATACCAGGATCTTGTCCTAAAAAATGGAATCGCAATATGAACACAAAACCAACAGCTATTGTTTTTCAAAGGTCAACGCTGTTATTTTCAACTACACTAGAAGCATTCATTTCATTCCCATGATCAACTTTCATCAGAGTGTCCTGGGTTTGGCACAAGTTGCTGGCTATCACAAAAAGCTGGGTTACTTTGGGATTTCTCCTAAGTACCCCTCCTCTTTTATCCTGTTCTCCTCAAACATTATCTTTGAAAAGGTAACACCTGTGGAATTCATTTGTCAATTCTAGTCACTTTACACTGATGGAGTTAACAGTACTATCTCAGAGAAATAAGATTTTCTAAAAAAACTGAGATCAGAACCAGGATGTAGTGTTCCACCTTCTCATCCATCCAATTCCACAATAGCAGCTTTCTGCATTTGCATTCCAAATGGTGCCACAGATCTATGACAAAGTTGTTATTTCTTTCCCTTTCTTGTTATACTATTAACAAGAGATTCATTCAGAACACAAAATCTTCAAGCAGTTCACATTTTACCCCACACATCGCTTTAGGAAAGTTATGGGGCAGAGCCTGGTTTTGGTGATCACAAGGATTTTCTTTGTCTGTGTTGATTCTCACAAGACCAAACAGTCCCCTTCAGTTATCATGCTCTCCCAAAAATGAAGCTTTTCTTCAGGATAACACATGATTTAATAAGAAGCTGTATGACATTTTCAGAATGCACAAGGGGCTAACATGTTGCTTGGGAATTTGATAGACTATGATAATGTCCACTTACGGTTTTACACATATGAGTATCTAGAGAAACTTCTCTGCATCTCTGTCACCTTTGAAACTCCTATTGAATTCATCTGGGATAATATAAAGCACTGAATGATTTGGCCAAATTATGTCCCTCACTGTTCATTCTTCTTTTTCACTTTATTTTCCCCTTCACAAAAACTGTATTGTTTCAAGCTTCAATGGGTCCAGCGAAATGAACTATATCCTTCTGGTGTTAATCACAGCATGGTTGAAGTTGAAAGGGACTTCTGGAGTTCCTGTGGTCCAACCCTCTGCTTGAGCAGGGCCAACTGGAGCTGGTTGCACATAACTCTGCCCAGACAGCTTTTGTGTATCTCCAAAGCACGAGACTCAAAAAACTCTCTGGGCAATCTGTGCCAGTGCTTAGTCACTCACCCCCACAGACAAAAAAGTTTTTTGATGTTCAGGGAATAGCTCCTGTGTTCCTACCAGCACCCATTGCCCCATGTCCCATCACTGAGCACCACCATGGAACAGTATCTAAAGACAGAACACATTTATATCATGACTACGTAAAACACATAAGCAGAAAAACTGTCTGACTTCCCAGCCTTGCACTAAGAATATCAGTGTTCAGACTTTTCATCTGATTTCCTAATGGAATGGATGTTGGTCTCTCACACTGACTGTTCTCTCCTATTTGCTTTTGAGTCTGTTAGCTGTTTTCACTACATTTAGAGGCACGTCCACAGCTTCAAAGGCAAGTGAAAACCTATTAAAAGATTTTAGTCCTTCAAATTTAAAAAATCTGTGGTAGGACAGAGAGGCTTAGATTAATGTTTCATTAAGACCAGTGACAAGCAGAACATGATTCTTGTATCTTCCCTCTCTTTTCACAATATCTAAGACCACTTATCCATCTCAGTACCCAGAACTCTGAATTAATCAGACTGCCATTTCCCCCCGGTCTTGTAAATGAATGTGTCAATGGAATTACTGCAGTGTTAGCACAGGCAACACATATAAGTCCATAGAAGCCCAGGCTTCATTAGTTCTGCAGCCCATGGGACTGATACTCTTTTTGTTGCAATATTTGCTTTAATTTGCTTTAATTGCAGAAGTAAACTATATTTTCTAAAATCTGACCTCTCTCACAGTAAAACAGCTTTCACCTACAAGTTTTGGTCAAAATATATTATTTTTCACAGTGTTAACATGGCGAAAAATGTGGGCATAAACAAAGCTATAGTAAAGACATGTGAAAATACCAGTTCTCTGTCACAGAATAATCAGGCCTAAATCAAAACCATTTGAATTTAGAAATAGTCTGCTCACTCTAGGAGCTTGTAGTGTTGAGCAGGAAAAAAGCTGCTGAGCTGTCTCTCAGAGGGCATGTAATACATCAAGAAATAACAGAATTTTCTGCTTCTTATTAAGAGGGAAGGATGCAGAAGAAAGTGAAAAGTTGTGTCCTTGCCCCTTTCATGCTAATTAATGCATTCAAATGCTGTACTGAAAGGAATTTAAACTCGTGATAGTCATAAGAGAACAGATCAAAGGAGGAAAAACCAGACCAAGTCAAGGAAAAGAAAGCTGCACATGCCTTTCAGTTAACAGAGAGAATACAGGTCTGAAGGAGGTAAGATTTATACTTTCGTATTCTACACAAATATTTATATATTTTTATGATACACAAAATTTTCTGCTTTGCTTCAAAATTATGCTCCAGAAAAGGCTTGACTTCTCTAAGCAAACATGTAAATGTTTTCTTTCTTTGGCTAGAATTGTCTTCAGTAAAGTCATCATGTTTTATACTTTACCTGTGTAAGGTAGGTAGTTTAGCTGGATAGTGTCATGTAGGATCTATTGTTGTGCTCTTTAAATGACAGAAACATGACTACTTGTGGATTTCTTCTTCACTATATTTGATCAATTATATTTCTAACTGTTCAGACACCTTGGAACTGGATGATTATCATCTTAAGTATGGGAGTTAAGATTATAACATAAATTCCCTGCACATCTGAGTTTAAATTGTGGCAGACGTAAATTACTATTCCTTCCTGAAAATCAACAGATCTCTGAGAGTTCATAGTGATTGAAAACCTGTCTCTTGAGTGTTTACAGGGAATAACAGAAAAAAACTACTGCTTTTAAGGACAATATTAGTTTTTCTTCTCAATACTTTTTCTTGTCCATGTAAATTGCCTTTCTTTCTAGATTTTAATTCAAAAGTCTGCCATCACTTGGTACCTAAAAAGACGACATCCAATTATTTTCTGTTGCACTCATGTGCAAATACCTTAATGTCTGTCGAGATACTAAAATGTAGACTATAGTCTGTAGTTGAGTTTTGTCTTAAAATGGGACAGTTCCATATACGTGGATCTACTCAATTCTGAAGATATTAGATTGTTCTGCCTCCCTGAAATGCTCCCATTAAAACAAAGAAGTTGATAATTTTATGCTTTAAAGATTACAAATTATTTATCATGCTGAGGCGCTGTGTTTCTGCCCTGTAGGTTTGAGCAGGACCAAGCTCACAAAATGCCCCGAAGAAACAACCACCCAGATGGCAACTATTTCAAAGGAAAAGGACACACCTATTTTGCTGTAGAAGAGTAAGCATAAATCAAAACCTATGTTGGCCTGCAAGCTGGTGAAAAAAATTGCATTGAAAGAAAACCAGAAAACAGTATCAAAAAAAGACACCATTGTATATAGATGGAGAGCATTTTAACTATCCTGTAGTTGTCTCTAATGTTTGTCATTGTGCAATCATTTAGAGTCCTCGATGATTAAGAAAAATCAGAACTGCAGAATTGAAAAATCTAGATTTTAATCATATGATCCCAAGTCGCTGGCCTTTATAATAAAACTTCCAGGTTTACTGAGGCTTAATTATAATTTTCTTTGAGGCTGTTGCAAGGTGATCTGTACACTAAATTTATCTCTAGATCCATCAACCTGTCTTAGAAACCTCAAAGGGACATTGTTTCACCCTAAAGAACATGGAAAGCCCACAAAGAAATGGTAAAAAAAAAAAAAAAAGGCGGACGATGATATCAATGCCATACAAATGTGACTCTCCGAAAATTATTTCTGGAAAAGAGTCCACTTAAGCAGAACTAAGTCAAGCTAACACTTTGTTACCTTTGGGTTACAATAAAATATGTTTGGTCTTGGATTATTAGAGACACCATCCTACTGGTGATGTCTTACTACATTACATGAATGTTTCCAGTGCCTTGGGATACCAGTAAGCGGAATGTGCTCCTGGTACTGGTTTACGGTGTCCCAAACTTCATGACTTGTCCCTCATACACATACTGCAAAATAAGCGTTCCTCCCTGCCCTGGCAGAGAGAATAACAAAGGGGAAGTCTGTATTATAGTCCATCCAAAGCAGTTCAGTTCTTCAGAAGAGAAGCTGGCTAGTCATGTCTCAGCACTTGAAACTAAGCTGCTCACCTCTAAGCACTGTGAATTCCAGTGGCTGCAATTGTAAGCAATCTTTCTAGATATGTGAAAGAAAAGTGACTCTCTCAGTACTACAGGGAGTATTCTAGATATAAGCCAAGATTTCTAATAGGACAGCTGCAACTTTAACTGGAATTGCAAGAAATTGCATATACACTTTCCATACTAGCCTTTGAGTAGACAGGGGAGGAGCTGGATGGCAAACATGTAGTCAAAAGCATCAGCTCCAGAAATGACATACATTCTCGAGGCATTAAATCTAATGGACAGCTAAAATTACATAAAATTTGAAATGGACAGCTAAAATTACATAAAATTTGAAAAGGACAAAGCAGTCTCAAAATGTAGAGAAGGCAGCAGTTGCTTGGAGGGTTTCTCCCAGTTTTAACTGTGCTGGGGACAGTAATACAACCGTTAGAGCCATCTCATAACTTTGAAGATCAGCTGCAACATGGCTGCAGCAGAAAGCAAGTGAATGCTTATGTTCTTGGGTTAAACAGGTCTCCAGCCCACACAGTCTTCAAGGGGCAAGAGCAACTTGCAAGATCCAAGTATTTGTGAAAAAGAGAATCCCTTTTTCTCCAAGGGGCTTCATGTTTCAAATAGCACATAGGCAGTTCAGACAAAAAGGCAGTCTGTTCTGTCACGTGGATCTGCATGCATCTTCTTTCAGGTTTCTTAGGTCACAAGGAAACATTTCTTCATGAGACTTGGAGTCAGTGAAAATGATAGCAAATAGATATAAAAAGTTCCTGGTAAGTCACACACCCCACTACTCAGTACCAGTGGAAGGGCATGATGGTAATTACTGCAGGGCAACTAGGTAGAAGGTACATAGAAGTATGTTAGAACGGGTTTATCCTGTTTCACACAGTAATATTTTTTCCCGTGCTCTTTCCCCTTTAACCGTTTTGCCTACTCTTTGGTTCCTGAACAGGCTAAGTACAAAAAAAAAAAGGGAAATTAATTCTGTATGCCTTAACAGAGAGAATATTAACACAGAAGGAAGGAGTTTTGTGGCTAGGGAACTTGCAATTGCTTTGTCAGCTTGCTTTCTAACAGGCTGGAATTGTGCTTCTTTTCCCAAGTCCCCAGTGAGCAGTGGGAAGGATGTCACAGCACAGTTTGTGAAGTGAATTTTCCCTAAAATGACCCAGAGACACCAATACTGTGCTTAGGATGTCACAAAACAAGAACTAAATTCTTATAAAGCTCCTTATGATTACTTCAAAGTTTCTTAGTCATGTTTTAAGGTTGTACAGTGTTCTACACATCAAAAAACTCCTTCTGTCACCAGCCAGCAGTTGTTGCATCATGATGCAATTATGACAGGTTTCTCAATACTTGTTGCTAAGAGCAATTTAGCAAATAAACATGAGCTGTGTCTCTGCAGGTGTGGCATTTGATTTATTTCACATTCCCTTTTAATATTGTAATTCTGTTTTGCCGAATTTACAGGCAGGTATCTTTACAATCAGTAGTGACTGGTAGAGTATTATCTTCAAATAAATGTACTTCTCATTTTTAAAATGCTTAAGAACTTGGCGGAGGATTCAGCCAACTGCTAAATCTACAGAGGCTGGATGAAGTTACTGATACTTTGTGTGTTTTCTGCGGTAAATTCTGCACCATGCCTTCATCTGACAAAAGGGCACTGACACAAACTTGTGCTCTAATCTTTCTTGCTCCCAGAAGAATGCATCTAGTTGTGATGTTTACTATTTTGTTTGGTTTTTCCAACAGAGCTCTGGGTATTGGACTTTTCATTTTGGTGCTGGCAATTTTACTTGCCTTTGGCTGCTGGTATTACAAAAGACGTAGCGGCTACAAAAGTCTGCGGGTAAGCATGGCAGGTCACTTTCTATCGTGCTATTATTTTGACAATGTATGACTTTTATTTGCATGACATTAATGCAGAGAACATTGAATCTCTAATAGAGTATCATTATCTCAGGCAATTTATACACTGGCATATGTCACAGGCAAAACCACACAATATGAAACACAACTTGCCCTGACGAACTTGCAAGTCAGACAACAGGGTAAGAGGAAGCAGAAGCAAAGGAATACGAAGGCAGTTGCCCAGCTTTACACAACACATCAATGAAAAAGTTTATCTGTAGGAAGACTTATATTTAATATTTACACAAAATCGAGATGTGTTCAGTGTCCTCTCATTTAAATAAAAGTAACACTTTCATTACGTGTAAGACTTACCTCTAAGTAAGGACAGTTATATTTAGAGTAAATCTAGGAAGGAGAGATGAAAAATGTTACAAGTAACTATGTTAATATGTTCATATATGGGTGATGCATGATGCATTTGTATAAAACTTGACTTGCAGTTTTAAGATTTACAAAAAAGATCAGGGCAGATTGGAATTTGTTTTGGTCACTACACGTCAGGTGTCCCAGCCTCTCAGTTTCTTGTGCATCTGCTTGCTGTCAGAGCATGAGACAATGAAAAGTCCTTGATTTACAGCAAGAGCTACTGAGCAACAACCAAATCATCACCATCTTATCAGCATTATTCTCATAATGAATCCAAACCACAGCACTGTACTAGCTGTTAAGAAGATAATGAACTCTACCCCATCTGTAACCAGTACAAGGCTTTATCCAATCTTCATTTTACAGTAAATATCATTTAGTTATCCTAATATTTTGAAAAAGATATGACTATTTGGGATTAAAAAAACCAGCATACCTCTCATCTAAATCAGCAGATCCATTTCCTTGCTGGTTCCCATAACTTTGTCCCATTCTCGTTTCAGTCATCTATCCAATGTAAATATCAACTTGCAAAACACATAAAACGTGAACTTTCATAGTGAAATGTTGCAAAAATTAAGGTAATACTCAAAAAAGCCCTTCAGCAATCAAACCAAATATCTGCATTGTACATCATGGCAAAAAGCACAATCTCTTTAATTCCTTCTCATTGTGGATTGCTACTTTCTGGTTTTGAAAAGCACATTTTTATCGGGCTTTTTTTTTGCTAGGGTGGAACTGGTACCAAAGGTGTACAAAANAAACGATACACAATTTGCTCCAACGTCACAATCTTTTCTTCCTTTCATCTTCTCCATATTTCTTTATGATCTGTTACAGAGCAAAAGCTCTAGTTTGAGCACAATACGAAACGTGGTAGGTGAGGGAGCAATACTGGACTGCAAAATGGCTCTGCAGGANAAGATCTCATTTACTTAAACATAGTAAGACATGGATAATATTTGGTTAACGGGCAGTTGATGATTTCTTCCTTGGGGTGTGCTCTCTAGACTGAGTCTTCAATGACACTACATCAACATAGAAAGCACNCACTACACGTCAGGTGTCCCAGCCTCTCAGTTTCTTGTGCATCTGCTTGCTGTCAGAGCATGAGACAATGAAAAGTCCTTGATTTACAGCAAGAGCTACTGAGCAACAACCAAATCATCACCATCTTATCAGCATTATTCTCATAATGAATCCAAACCACAGCACTGTACTAGCTGTTAAGAAGATAATGAACTCTACCCCATCTGTAACCAGTACAAGGCTTTATCCAATCTTCATTTTACAGTAAATATCATTTAGTTATCCTAATATTTTGAAAAAGATATGACTATTTGGGATTAAAAAAACCAGCATACCTCTCATCTAAATCAGCAGATCCATTTCCTTGCTGGTTCCCATAACTTTGTCCCATTCTCGTTTCAGTCATCTATCCAATGTAAATATCAACTTGCAAAACACATAAAACGTGAACTTTCATAGTGAAATGTTGCAAAAATTAAGGTAATACTCAAAAAAGCCCTTCAGCAATCAAACCAAATATCTGCATTGTACATCATGGCAAAAAGCACAATCTCTTTAATTCCTTCTCATTGTGGATTGCTACTTTCTGGTTTTGAAAAGCACATTTTTATCGGGCTTTTTTTTTGCTAGGGTGGAACTGGTACCAAAGGTGTACAAAATAAATGCTGGAAAATAGAAAAGTTTAGAGATTAAAGAAAGAAATGGGTGGGATAAAAATGAGCAAGCATTTGGGTACATAAGAAGATATCAGTTCCTACAGCAGTACTGCACCTAAAAAATATGATGCTTAGTTTTCTGGCAATGTAATTGGATAACACACGACAGAGAATGTGTCTCAGCAGAGATGGCAAAAAGTGACAGGTAAATTGCTCTCACTTGCTTGCATTGTGTCTGGTTCTAATTCCAGATTCTAATNAAAAGGGGTTTTTTAAATCTACTATTTAGAATTCTTCTTTTAAAAATTCTTTTCTTTCTCTTACATTTATTCTAAAGTTGCATGATCATTATGCAATTATCTATCAGAATGATCTAACACCTGAATGCTGAGATATGGAAAACCCCCAAACATCTCCCTTTAGGTGTTCTGTCACTCTGTCAAACAACAAATGGACTGTGTCTAGTATTACTATACTCAGATAAGCATTGTCAGGGAACATTATAAAATTTCAAGGTTTTAGCTCTTCTAATCATTTTGGAACTTATAGCCAAAAAGTTAAATTAAGTGATAAGTATATATATAC
>VWZD01007574.1:2979-34892 GCA_013396695.1 Sakesphorus luctuosus | reverse complement strand
CTGAAGGAAACCTTTGACACAACCTTATGACAAAATTATCAGCTTTACTGTATTTTTGATATCATAACAATATGCAATTCCTGGTGCCTTTAATCTAGAGAGCATACTAGTGTATGAGAGCCAGTGGAATATTAAAATCTTCATTTGCAGAAGCAATCTGAAGGACAGAGGGATTAAGTGACTGGCCCCAAATACTGTTCAGGAGTAAATTTTAACATAGACTCATGGGATTCAGGTTCTCAGCCCCCTTTCAAGACAACAACTTTCACTTAAGATTTTGTGTTGCTAATTTTTCTTTCCACTCATAAAAAAATTGCAACAAATTCAGTCACAAACTCTGATTGAGGCCTGAGACAACCAAGGTTTAAGAAAAATTAGTGGTTTTTTCCTAGTCACATTCAATCAAAATTGAATTGTACTTGGCTGTAGAGATAAATATTTCAACCTAGCAGCTAAATGAAAAGTGAAACCTGGCCCTTGCAATCTCTTTATGAAAATGGTCCCTTTTTTGAAAAGTGGTTCAGAAAACCTGGTTCTTCAATCAGCCATGTTATAATTTATAAAATGTCTCAATTCTCCATTAATTTTTATTTAAACGTAGTTATATAAAGGACAGAATTATGATCATTTCTGTTGTGTCTTTCCTAGTGCTTCAATTCAGTTAGTTTGTTGTGAGGGCAATCAGGACGTATGAGTAGAAAACCCGTGTGTAGTACAACTTTTATGATAAACTGCCTGAAAATGATGAGTGACAAGATATTTTTGAATGGAACAAAGTGCATTTGCTTGCTCTTTAAATTCACTTAAGAAGTTGGCACCAGTTTTTGTTTCATTTCTTTATTCTATCATATTAAGAAGTGGCCTGTGCTATGAGTATCGGTCAAACTCCCCCATTGTACTGGAAACACACTGCAGCTTGTCCCATGGAGATATTCAGACATATTCTATTTGAATGTCTGAAGTTCAGTAGGCTAATGCAAGGAATCATTAAGAGTAATTAGGATAAAATATAGCAAATTACTAGGAGAAGTTGTTGTTTAAAAAAAAAGTAGTACTCACAATTTATTTCTTTACTGGTCATCATGAGCCCAGAGAAAGAGACCTCTAGGACTAAATTGTCCTTTTATGACAAGATACCCAATTTGTTGATCAAAGCAAGCCAGCTGCTGTAAACTTTTGGGATTTCAGTAAGGCTTTCAATACTGTCTCTCACAGGACTCTTCTGGACATAATGTCCCGCACACAGCTGGATCATGTGGTGGGTGAGCAATTGGCTTAAGGGTCAGGCACAGAGTTACAGTAAATTAGCTGACATATGGCTGGTGACTGGTCACTTAATGTAAACAAAGTTGAGTGCGGAGACAAGGACTTCACCATGAAAATCCATAGGATTGATAGTGAAGACATTTATTTCACACAGCACACAGGTTATATAGGGTTACAGATACATCTTATTGGCTAAAGGAATCACAACTCAAGCACGTTAGAACTTTTAATTGGATACAAGCTCATATCTCACAAGCCCCAATGTTTACATTATCTCATCCTGATGTTTTGAGGTTCTGTGTCCGGAGAAGCTAGGCCTGGAGGCACTCCCTTAAGGATGTACTGTTAAGGAGTAACTAAGGCTCGTTAGCAAACACCAGGTGTTCGGCCTTGCATTTTTCCCCCTATCTGCACCTCCTTTCTCGTTGGAGTTATCAGGCAATTTCTCATGGCTTAGGGCAGCAGGCTTCTCAGGCCTGGAGCAGCTTAGATTGCTCATAAATTCACTTTTCTGCAATAAATCTCTCGACAGTCACTAGTGGGGTTCTACAGGCAACGCTCCATCTTAGTTGCAGTGCTTTTCAACATGATCAATAACTAGGGTGCAGGACTTGAAGTTTGCTGAAGATACTAACTAAACTGGAAGGAGCTGTGAACTCCCTCTAAAGGCAGGGAGGCCCTGCAGAGACACCTAGATAAATCGAAGGACTGTGCAATCACCAACAATACGAGGCTCAACAAGGGAAAGTGTCAGATTCTGCACCTGGGATGGGGGAACCCTGACGTACATACAGGCTGGAGAATGAGATGCTGGAAAGCAGTGCCATGGAAAGGGCCCTGGGGGTCCTGGTCAATGTCAAGTTGAATGTGAGTCAGCAGTACCCTGGCAGCCAGGAGGGCCAACTCTGTCCTGGAGGGTATCAGGGAAAGTATCACCAGCCAGTCAATGGAGAAGATTTTTCCCACTCTGGTCGGTGCTGGGGAAGCCTCAGCTTTAATATTGTGTGCAGTTTTGGGCACTGCAATATAAGAAAGATATTAAGCCATTAGTGAGTATCCAAAGAAGGGCAACAAAGATGGTGAAGGGACTTGAGGAGAAGCCATATGAGGAGCAACTGAAGTCACTTGGTGTGTTCAGACTTGAGAAGAGGAGACTGAGGGGAGACATTGCAGTTACAACTTCCTCCTGAGAAGAGAAGGGCAGGCATTGATCTCTTCTGTGTGGTGACAAGACCTGAGGGACTGGCCTCAAGTTGTGTCAGGGAAGGTTTAGGGTAGGTATTAGGACAAGGTTCTTCACCTAGAGGGTGGTTGGGCACTGGAACAGGCTCCCCAGGGAAGTGGTCTCAGCACTAATCCTGACAGAGTTCAAGAAGGACTTGGACGACTCCTCTCTCTGGAGCATGATGTGGGTCTTGAGGTTGTCCTGTACAGGACCAGGAGTTGGCCTTGATGATCCCTGTAGATCCCTTTCAACTCAGGATATTCTATGATTCTATGAAATCATCTTGTCTTTGTGAAGAGTAGAAAAAAAAAAAGGAGAAGACTTTGCTCATGTGAACTGTGTTTCTTGGAAAAGTTACTGTACATCTAGTGATTGAGATGTGACTCAATGATACAGGTGTATTATCACCTTTCACTGCAAGGCCCACAACAAGTTCTCATCTTCCGAATTTTGGAAGGTGCTTTTTCCTATCTATTGGGCTCAGATGGGAACTAGTCCCACCAGTAGGTCTGACCTGAATGGCATTCAAAGATTGTTTCTTCCAGCAGGATACCAGGATGTGTAATACTGGCTGCAGAAGACATACTGGAGGGAAACTAAGCTCTAATCTGATACAAATGTTATGATTTAATATAAGAATGAGGTGATGCTGTGAAAGACAGTATTTTACTGCAAGGGAAAAGCAACAACAATGAGTTTCTAAAATTGTGTTGAGCAAACTCAGCATGTTTCTTTGACCTGTGACAGTTGGATTTCTGTAGCACAGTACACATCTGAACTATCTGTTTGCATACACAAGACATTGACACCCACAGTGCCTGGCAGGATTCTGCTAACAGGATTTTTTGCAGCCAATCCTCTTACAACAGAAAACACAGCAGAAGTTTTCAATTGTACAACTTTTTTCTCATTTATTCCTCCTAAACATGTGCATCTAGGTCTTGGTTACTGCAAAGCCACTTGTGCCTTTCAACTATCGTATAAGAAAAGCCTATTTATCTGGGCTATTCATGTATTCTACTTTGTCTGGGGTTTTAAGAAATATTCTGATTTAATATCTATCCTTACACGGGCAGAGGAAGGAGAACTACAAGTGCTGTAAAGTCATTTAAAAGTAATTATCAAATGAAAGAGGAGATGAGAGTTTGTAGTGCTGCTAATCTGGAGAAAAAAGGTCTAAGTTTCTTCTCCTCTCTTGGGCTTACTGTGACAAAGAAACACACATCTAGTAACATAGATTATTTGCAGTCACCTCAAATTTAATCAGCAAGAGGAAGCCAAAGATTGAACCAAAACATCGAACTTTTCCCAGGCAAGAGGGGTGTAGCATCTTCAAGAGGCAGCACAGCTGTTCCCAGTCTTCCCAGAAAGAGGGATCATTTTGTCATGACAGGGCTGCTTGCTATGCTGTCAATCCCAGTTGACTTTGAGAAGCAGATTCCCCCAATGTTGTGGGCACGGTCACCATTTGGAGCAGAAATCTGCTGCAACTTAGAGTTATTGTGGAGGTATGAATTATGACAATTTAGTGTTTCTACTACACAATAGTAGACAGGATGACACTATCTCTTATAAGGAACTCTACAGAATCTGTCTGATAACGCTGGTGCCAGGGTTTTTACTATGCTTCAGGAGCTCAGTGTTTTTGGGTCAGCATGTTGCAAAATCCCCGATTAGTTAATTAGCAACTAAAAGCTGAAACAAAGGACTGTAAACTGCACATGTGTTATTACAGATATTTAAAAAAATGTTTCAAGTAAAAGTGCAGGCATATTAATTCCTGTGAGCTGTGTATGACTTGAAACCTAGACTGAAGTATAAGATAAGTGAGAATACATCCCACATACTAGGAGCATGCCACAGTGCACTCTGACAACCAAATGTGAAAACTTAAGAGTTGTCGCTGCAAATTCACATACTGATGGGTACAAGTGAATCAGCTTAGAGCACTAAACCAAGCCAGTTTGGAGACTTCCTCTGGGAAGAAGCTGCTGTGCCCATGCCGCCAGATTGGCAAGCCATGATGTGCTGCCTGGGCAGGCAGAAAGATGGTTTGGCCTGGGAAAGGAGCTGCGGGGCCCCAGTGGCTGCATGTCCCATGCTGCGCTCTGCCTGAAGTCCTGCTGAAGTGCAATGTGGCAGATCTCATGGTCCTGTGTAAACAGATGTCCATGGGATGATTCACAAAACTCTAATTAAGCACAATAGTGCAAATGTTTAATTAATCAGGTCTCATATACTTATTACCCCCTCACTGGGTTTTACTAATAATGACCCAGAGGAATATTCTGCTCCTTCTGTGTATTATATTTTATTTACAAGGATTTAATTTCTTAGATAATTTTTCTCATTCATTCCTGGGTAGCACTACCAACAAGAAAATAAAATTCTGATGTCCTTTACAAGTGAAGTTCTGACTGGCCTAAAATTCAAAATTAGTGAAGGCTTTGTGCTACCTCATATAGTGTCCTTAGCCGAATAAATTAGATTAACTCAGCACTTAATAACTCAGCACTTAATACATCTCTTGCCTCACATTTAAAGTATGCATAAATATTTGGCAGTAACCCTATGACTAAAGCAGAGAGGAAAAAAAAAAAGAGGTCTTGAAAGAGAACCTGTTCTGTTTGAAGAAAACAATTCTTTCCTAGTTGGTTTTTAATCTACATGAAGAGTTAAATCACAGAAGGGTGGCTGGAGCCAAGCATGGAGTTCCAGCCTCCTTCCCTGAAGATGCCTCTGTCACCTCCAAAAGCCATCCTCTGGACAGAAAGTGTTAAAAAGGATATTGTTTGCATCAAGGGGCTGAATTTTCCACTGGGTAATCATCAGTGAAACCCAGTGATGGGCAAATGAGGATGGCAGGCCTAATTAATTAATATGCTGTGGTGCTAAGAGTTATGCTATTGGTTTTACAAGAGTTATTGATATTATTACTGCTAACACGGTATTAAAGTACAAATGAGGGTTGTGGAGTGTTGTAACATTGTAGTTTTGCTCTTTAGCTGTTACTCTTGCTCTACTGAAGAGCTCTTACAGAGCTGGTATTAAATGAGGATTTGCACTGTTTTCATTATAATCTGCAGTTCTGGAGGTTTTTAAGCTTGAGTAAAAAATTTAACTTTGGGCTTAAATCCACTTTGCAAAGACCTCCAGCCAAGATAGATATAGATATAGATATAGATATAGATATAGATATAGATATAGATATAGACATAGATATAGATCTAGATCATAGATATAGATATAGATATAGATATGTCATGTATACATAAGTAGGCATATATATATATATATATATGCCTACTTATGTATACATGACTGCACTCCCCTTTGTACAGAATTTTTTCTAAAAAATTGAAAGAAAAATGACTGTGTATGCAAATAGGTATCTACCAGTGTGAAGTAAGATAACACACAGGTACCTCTGAAATGCTAGGCAGTGAAAGCGGTTCTGGAAAATTTATTCCAAAGTCAAAACACTAGACTTAAAAGGGAAAACTAGCAGTGCAGCTAAAAGCATGGCCTCAGAAAAGACACACGTCCTGTTCTCCTCAAGGCTTGTATCTTCTCTGGTCTCCCACCCAAACCCTCTCTGATGCACATGCCTGCTGTTTATCTCTCCTCATACCAAAGAGAGAGCCTGCAATCTTCCTCTGGAATGCAGAAGGAAAAAAAAACCAAACCCAAACCATCCAACTATCTTTGAGAAAGGTACTTCTTAGGCAGGAAAGACTTCCTAAGCTAAATAAACCCTAATTTTCTCATTATAAATCTTCTGGAAGGGTATGTACACTTAAAACCAGTGATCTGTTATGCTATACACATGGTGGTGTGTGGCATTGCACTCTGCTAAAGCCAAATGACGTGTCAGTTCAAGCCGTAAAGAGACAAGTGTCACTACTAAGCATGGAGTAGAACAAAATATTTTGGGGATAACAAGGGCTACTGTAAGGACACTCAATTCTCTAAGCAAAAACAGTATTTTAATCACTTCCAGGTTGATATGCAACACATTCAGAATTATTTTCTAACATGTCAGTAGAGTAGAAATTGAATTTCAGAAATGCATTCATAGGCAATTCTGCTTTTGTTTATTAATATTCCACTGGAAATGCAGCAGGAAAAACTGAAGTATGGGGTGTGGATGTGTGTCTTTGGGTGGAAGGAGGGGTTGTTTGTTGCAAACAAGCTTGTTCACTTCACAGAGAGCATAAATGGCAACCAATCAGGTCACTGTTGGTTCAGCTCTTACTTTCCTGATAGTGCACTCATGTTTTTACTTTTCCCTTTACAGTAATGTGGAATATTTTGTTGGAATGATGCCTTTTCCTCTTTTTCGACAAGAAACATTAAGTAGTCATGTATAGCCCAATAAACTCTTAGACTTTGCAGTAACTTTTCAAGGTCTCAGGACTGAGACAAACTTGCCAGGTTTTAGAGTGGATCTTCTTGTCCTGCCTGGAGCTTTGGTTTAGTTAATTTAGGTGTAACAACAATTCTTTTAATGATAGATTACCATTTGCTAATTTGTTTTGTTTACCTTTGCACAGTCACAGAATACCCATAATTTTATGCTTTATAGTATAAAAATACCTCAATGTCCTTCTTGTCATGAGGGTCTGAAAACACAGGATTCAAGGACAGGGGGACAATCACTGCCCTTGCCCTGCTGGCCACACTATTTCTGATACAAGCCAGGTTGCCATTGGCCTTCTTGGCCAGCTGGGCACACTGCTGGCTCAGATTCAGCCACTGTCAAGTAGCATCCCCAAGTCCTTTTCCTCTGGGCAGCTTTCCAGCCACTCTTCCCTGGGCCTGTGGCCTGCCTGGGGATGCTGTGGCTCAGTTGTAGGACCTGCTGCTTTGCCTTATTGAACCTCATACCACTGGCCTCAGCCCATCAATCCAACATGTCCAGGTTCCTTTGCAGAGCCTTCCTGCCCTTCAGCACAGCAAGTCTCCCACCCAACTTACTGTTATGTGTGAACTTACCATTATGTGCTAACTTACTGAAGGTGCACTTGATCCCCTTGTTCAAATCATCCGTAAAGATATTTAACAGGACTGGCCCCAGTACTGAGCCTTGGGGAACCCTACTCATGAAGTGAGAAAGTGCTCTTTGTTTTTCTTGTTTCCTGTCTCATGAGGGATCATGCTGGGTTTAAGTATTATAGCATAGACAGTGCCTACCTTGTAATGGGTTATGGCTTTCCAATAGTAACACCCTTCCTGTATTTATCTTCTTAAGGCGAGTGACAGCTTTGATGTAAAATTCATTATCATATGCGTTTTAAAACACTGAGTAGGCTAAGTCAGTAACCTCAGCGAAGTGTTTCCCTTAATTTAAATCAAAAATATTTATGGAGAACTAAGCAAAGACTGGATCTTCAAGCAAGTTCAGCAGCCTAAGCACATGTGTGATGCTGTGGCGTCACATGGTGTTTCTGAAGTTATGGGTACCCAATTTCTCCACTGTTCTTCTAGTAGCAGATGTTGGCCCCTTCAGCCTCTTGACTCCACAGTCGCCTGCAGAGCTCTGTGCCGAGCAATGACTCAGTGGTGCCACTAACTGTGTAACCTGTGGTGATCCAAAACTTTCTCCTGGCATCATGCCTTCATTTGTTATGTGAGCCACATGTGCTCTCTTGTCAACACCCATGGGTACAGGGTGCCTTGTGCTAAAGCAAAAAATCACTCTGGCAGGGAGACTAGCCTGAAACCCAGCTTGGCAATGATGCTAGCATACTAGAACTGTCTTGCAGTGATGACAGCTGGTTTTTGTGGCAGAAGAAACTAGATGCATCAAAGCATCTGGTGAGTGCAAACCCCTCCTGATGATGCTACACTTCTGATGATTGATTAACTGCAATGTGTGCAAGAGGAATTTAATCTCCTTCAGACCTTGATCTGTCTGTCTGGGAGTACTAGGTCACACAAAAGAAGTTTTGAAAATGTGGTGACCTTGCCTGTCTGTAAATTAATGCAATCATTTTCGTGCAGCAGGACATAATTTTCCTGTTTGTATGGTTAAGGCATTCTTGCCTAAAGTCTTATATTGGTCAGTTCACCATTGACAGCGCATCAGTGAATGGAGGCATGACTGCAGAGTTCAATTAGTGGGAAGACCTGCGTGTATTTGTAACTGCTGTTCTGATGGGCTTAATTCCTTGGAAAGGATTTGTATAAATTAAGCTGCTCACTGCTGCAGAGCTGTTCATTCAGGTGTATTGCCATCAGGCATGGGGGAAATCCTGAACCAGTGAGAGCACTCAAAGATGTGGATTTGTTATGACTGATGTGGGGGCGTCCTCTCTCCTCATCCACTCTGTGTATGGTAGGCACCAAATATGCTACAAACTTAAGAACCTTGGTAAGCAGTTGGTAAGAAATGTTAAATTAGGTGACACTTCTTTGATTTGAAAAATAGGTTTTGGTTTTATATGGCACATGCATATGGACTGAAGGGTCACACCTGCACTATTACACCTGCAGTGTCAGTTGCAACCTTGCTATTCATCTCTCAAGGAACCAGTCCTGATGTGTTGTCAACTTTTTATTACACTGTAATAAAGTAATTTAACCTGTCTGTATCTTGGTTATTCTCATTTATTTAAAAAATCATCTTATATACCCTTCATACCATTATAAGACTCCAACTAACAATTTGACTACAACTTCTATATGTTCAAAGGAGCTGTTTTAAAACAGCCTTTTATATGCTAGCTTGGAACATTTTTTAGTTGTTTCCTGAGTGTCTGAAGAGTGGTAAATACATTTGCATCTTAGAATAGATGAACAAATTTGGCCAGTTGAATAATGCTGCTAAATAAAACTTCCAAGAATATTTCCGTATCTATTATCCCATTGAAAAGCATTCCTTGAAGCCATTTTAAACAATATCTATTTTTTTCTAATAATGTTTTAGTATGTTTTGATAGTTTTCTTTGATTTTTAACGGTGCTGTTTTCTTCACCATTCTGCAGCTACCATCCCATTGCCCTAACAACTAGCAGGTGGCACATATATCCCATAAACTGGTTTTGAAATTCCCAAAAAGTGTACATACTGATTTTCTGACTTAATATGTGTTGCATCCAAGTTTGAGGAGGTTTGTGCTAGGCTTCATCTTGAAAAAGAGAAGTTGCTTGCAGAACTTAGGGGTTTAAAAATATTATTATTGTTCTTATTATTTCTTAAGCATTACACATAGAGTTGAAAATTGATTTTTTCCCAAAGATATAAAAATTATTAGAGAAATAGAAAACAACACAGGTGAATGTGAGTTAAAAGGCATGAAAAACAGATGATTGTTGAGGGAAGCAAAAGTTCATAAAGACGTGTCTACAGAAAAAGCTACTGACAAACAAAAGAAGTCTGCAATAATCCATTACTAGTTGGCATAGTTACTATTAATAGTTCATAAAACATGATAATTGAATAAATACCTTCATTACAGATTTGATAAAACCCCCTATTTCTGTCATGTAATGCTAAACACTTCTTAGTTCCAGTGATGATGAAAGATCATGTTACAGAACATGAGTTTAATCACCTGTTGAAAGAACCTACACCAGCAATTTTACCTGTTTTAAAACAAAATGGCTTAAAATTCCTCTGAGGTACTAACACCAACTTTTTTCCTTACCATTTCTCATAACTGTTCCAAGTGATTAAAGCAAATACTGTACCAGAGCATAAAGATGTTACTCAGGCTGCTGTTTTGGACATTAGTACCACAAAAAATAATGGAAAATCAACTAGGCCCTAAAAAAAGGATGATATTTCTTTCAGCAGTCCACATGTGTTAAGAGAACAGATCTGAGGAAAAGTCAAGTGACCTGGTACTAGGTCAATATTGCACTCAGATAATGGAGGAGGGATAGGTCTCAGACGCACAGTTACAAGTATCTTCTTTTCTCAGGCCACAGATATTTGACCCTGCCTTTGTGCTGTTTAATGACCATAACTGTTGCTGACACACAGCTGCTCATTCCAGAAGAGCAGGGTGGAAAGCAAATAGAAAGATGGGTTATTTAGTATAGATAGGATCCAAGAAAGCAATATCCATGTCCACAGCTCTTTTGTCGAAGGTAATCTTATAGTTAAAGTGCTCTCTAATGTTAAAAAAACCACCATAGCTTGCGGTCCTCACAAGCAAAGAAGGTTATTCTGTGTTCAGCACCTGTAAGGCTGGCACCGAGCCTGCTGTAATATTGCCCACCGCTGGTCTCGTGGTCCAAGAAGGAGCTGAGATATGGAGAGAGTTTGGGGAGAGGCTCCAAGTTATTCTGGAACCTGAGTATGAGCTGCAGTGTGGAGTGCCATGCAGATTACTTTGTAGGATCATTTTCTCTATTCACCAAACTCCTAACAAGACTAGGAGATTGGAATTGAAGTTAGAAAAATTCTGACTAAAATATAGGCAGTTTTTCAAAGTAATAGTCACTGAAAAACAGGGGTCATGATTCATACTTGGGAGAAATTATTTTGGTCAGATTTCCTCCCCCCTCCCCCCTTCTCTTTTCTAAGAAGTGTACTCTAGTTTAAGAGCATGCATTGTGCAGAACCAGGTACTTCTTAAGGGAAGTTTGTCATCTGTTATGATGAGTCCATTCTGACATTAAACTCTATTGATCTATTCATAGGGGCTAGAGTCAATATTTAGGCATATCAATAACACATCTGACTTTTCAAAATTCTTCATTTGATTTCATTAACCTTAACTTCTGGTTGTTATTCTACTTCTCATTGATTATATGTAAATATAAATGAATGAGGATACATTAGCGATTTTGACTACTGAATTATTACCTGTGTCATTCTCACAAGGAAGTAGAATTTCATAGTGTACATGTTTTTGTATATATTGATATTTTATATTCAATTTTGTAAAACAATGACATGACACTGTTAGAGGATCTTTCTTGTTTTTTTAGGTGAGTAAAGTTAAGTACCTGGTTAAGTACTGTATTTCTTGAGAAGAGATGTAATAAGTCTGATGTCAAAAAGGTGGAAGCTTTCCTTTCAGCTGCAGAATAAGTCCCCTGGGCTGAGAGGAAGAAATTCACTTGCCTCAGTCATCATACATCCTCTGATATAAATAGTGATGCTTCATTGCCAGTGAGCTGGAATACCCACTAAAAAGCAAACCCAGGGCTTTCCTTCCCAACATGGATTATCTCTATACTACATAAGATAGAAATTGAAAGGTATCATCAGTTAGGTCAGATACTAGAAGTCCATGGATGATACTGTCATCAGCATAAAGCACTCAGATTAGGAAGAAGCACCACAGGAATTTCCTTTCAGTACAATTTTGATCTTGGGGTAAATCTGAAACATTTGAAGGCAGCTGTGTTTCATCAAGGCTGGATTCAGGAATATTTTACACTTTGCATAGCTGGAGGAAATTGTCATCTGACTTTACAGAGTCACAGAATATGTAAGGTTGGAAGAAACCACACCGGGTCATCAGGTCCAACCTCCCTGCTCAAGCAGGGTCATCCTGGAGCACATAGCACAGGATCACATCTGTGGTTCCTGAATATCTCCAGGTAGGGAGACTCCACAACCATTCTCAGCAATCTGTTCCAGTGCACAGTCACCTGCACTGTAAAGAAATTCTTCCTCATGTTCAGGTGGAACTTCCTGTGCACCAGCTTCAGTCCATTACCACTTGTCCTATAGCTCAGCACCACCGAGAAGAGCCTGATTCCATCCTCTTGGCATCTTCCTGTACAGACATTGATGGGGTCCCCTCTCAGTTGTCTCTTCTCAAGGCTAAACAGACTCAACTCTCTCAACCTTTCCTCATAAGAGAGATACTCCAGTCCCTTAATCATATTTGTGGCTCTCCACTGGTCCTAATCCAGGAGCTACATGTCTCTCTTAGTGAGGAACTCAGAACTGGACACAGCATTCCAGATGAAGCCTCAACAGGGCGGAGCAGAGGGGCAGGATCACCTCCAGTGACCTACTGACAATGCTCTTCCTAATACATCCCACAAGGGCACACTGCTGGCTCACGGACACCAGAACCCCCAAATCCTTCTCCACAGAGCTGCTTTCCAGCAAGTCAGCCCCCAAACTGGTGCCTGGGGTTATTGTATCCCGGACAGATGTATTTCAGACAATTCTCCTCTGCCCATCTCTCCCATCTGCTGAGGTCCTTCTGAAGGGCTGCTCATCCCTCTGGGTTATTGACTGCTCCTCTCAGCTTTGTGTCCTCAATGGACTTACTGAGGAAGCATGTGCCCCCTGGAGAAGTTAAACAATTCTGGACCCAGTATTGACCCTTGGGGGACATGGCAGGTGACAAGCCTCCAGCTAGACCCTGTGCCACTGATTACAACTCACTGGGATTTGCTGTTCAGCCAGTTCTAATTAACACTAACCAACAGTGACTTAAAATGGTATAAGATAAATGTAATTTCATATATATTTTTATATACATATAGGCTCAAAGTAGTCTACATGAAGAGTAACTTCCTTATATGAATCTTAGCTTTTGAAGATGAGCAGTAAAAATTATTTTTTCACATAACTCTGTTGAAGACCAAGAAGCCACAACCATGGAGCAATGAAACCTTACCAGCATTTGGCATTATTTAGAAGTGGATATGAGGAGAGTCTTCTGCTCAATTGAACATAGTCTGAGTCCCTTGAAAAAGGAAAATAGACCTAATGCTTTTCCTGTACTGGAGCTTTGCCACAGCCCTCTGTTGAAACAGAGCGTGTGTGAAGTGAGGTTTTGAACAAATACTGAAGTAGGTAAAATGAGAGCAGTTTTGGCACAGTTGTTAGCTAAAGGTAGGAAATAGGTTGTTAAAGGCACTGAATGGAATGTACAGCCTCTGATGATGCTGTGCCTCACAGAAATACTCAATCAGAATAAATTTCCACTTTCAGAGAGACTGAAGGGAAGCCTTCTGTGCCAAGGAGGAATGGGCACTAGTTCCAAGTTCCAAGTTTGTAGACAAGATCACATTCCTCTAATTTAATAAGACTGTCTGAAGCTTTTATAGAGAAATCAGGAAGGTCAAGGTGAAAAAAATCTCAACCACCACCACAACAAAAAGCAAGCAAACAAATAAACAAAAAAATCTGGAAAATAAATCAATATCTATTAAAAAATAAAGTGAATAGCTGCAGAAAAAAACACTGGGAAAATTCAATTAAAATAAGAGAAAGAATGAGCCAGTGACCTTTTCTATGAACTCCAATATTCAAGTTTTCTATAAAAACCATCTAACTCATGCAAATATGTTGTGCCAAAAGCATTTGAGACAAAGAATAAATAAATAAATACCATATGGAGATCCAGTTGGTCACCATGCCAAAACTAACCTTTGAAAGAGGCTATAGTTCTAAATATGGGAAAGGAGGGGGCAAGTGGGGTGGATGGGACAGGGCCTGGGATGAGAGAGAAAGAATAAAAGACCTTTTGTTTTCTTCATGGGAGGGAGAAGACTCATAGCTCCAGGCAGTCTTCCTGAGAGTTTGCTGTTCCAGGACACTTTGTAATTCTAGTGGCATTACTGGGTTCCTGCTCTTTGTCATATTCCATTGCAGTCTGGGACTTGACAGCAGCAAGGAATTTTTCTGAAACAGATTCAGCTGGTCGGCATTGCATCCACCCACCCACATGAAAAAAGTTCCAAAGTGTCATCAGTCACAGATAATTTTCTGAAAAACATGAGCTCCTTGACTGTCTCAGGAACCACAACAAAAACACTTTAGCAATGATTTAGTCAATGAAACTGTGTTTTTTAAACACAACCATTTTTTCATTTTGTTTTCCCTTGTCTGAAAACACAAAAACATTCAAATTATTTCTTGTCTGTAAAGGAATGGAAGTCAAGTCTTTCCCATAGTTTTATGTACAGGTGTCACATTTAGGCATCCCTCTCCTTTTGACAGAACTAGGTAACTAAACGTAACCCACCACTCCCTAGTAGGACATTTCAGAAGCTTTGTATATGACAGAAAGATGGATGTGCCTTTTCTCTTGACAGAGTTGGATTTTGACTGATGTTCCCAACACCATTGTTGCAGCCCTTGAAGCAGACCATTGCAACCACAAGTATTTCCAATGACACTGATATTTGTGCTTCAGTATTAGTCGGCTTTATGAGACAGTGGCAGTCTATTCCAATATACCCAGTTGTTGATTACATTGTGGGTATAACAGGAAACCTAATTCCACACATAATGTGATAAATGTAATGGGAAACTCTTGCCCAGCTATGCGTTCAGTGATAGGGGAGAAACTGTATTCCCTGTTTCTTGTCCAGAGTGAGCACTGGAGGCAATAAAATAAAAAAAGCAAACCTTACTTCATGGTTCAATGGAAGTCCTAAGTCAGGTAGTTACAATTGCTGGAGAGTGTAGGTCATAAACCCACACACACACATATATTTATATATATTAGTAGGGGAAATTTATTCTATATTCTCCTGCTGAGTATTAGCATATAAGAGAGAAAACTCTCCTGTTGTGACTGATATATTTGTGTGGGCTAGCACCAGCTGAGTAAAGACATGAGAGGTGTGTGGAGAAGAGCAAGTGGGACTGAAAGAGAACTGATGAGTGAGCATCTAGGGACCTTCAGCTGAGCCAATGATTTCAAGGGATATAACTTCACAGCATGTATTAAAATTAAATCAAGAGAACCAGTTGACTGATGAAGAGGGAAACTTTAATGCTCATAAAGTACAATGAACTCATTTTAAAGTGTCAGGGGATATGTAAGTGGACTGACTCCAAACCAAACAACAGTTTGTCTCCTTGTTTGGCAATTATTAACTTTTACTATTATTAACTTTTGCTAAATCTTAGGGTGAGCAAGGCCTACAATCACCTCAGATGTGTTTATTGAAGTTGGTTCTGGAAGAGAAAGTAACTGGGATCTATTGTTACATTTTAATCCACTGCTAAATACTTCATAATGAAAATATGTTTAGGCATAAAATTAAGCAACTCTCAGTTAAGGGGGAGAGCTGAAAGGATATGTAGATTCTTGAAGTTCTTCATTTTCTCTAGATCAAATTTTGGCTCTTCTGCATTCAGTGCATGATTTTCTTCTGTGAATTCAAGTTAATCTATAATGTGCTGAAGAACAGGTTGTATTATATGAAATTTGGGTCAGATGTTTGCTAAAGCTGTGTGTCTGGGGATCCTCATGGACAACAAGCTGAACACAAAACAGTAACATCCTTTACTGCAGAGAAGGCTAAGGGCATTCTGAGCTGAGCTGGGCAGACTGTGACCAGCAGGTCAACAGGAGTGAACCTTTGCTGCTGAGCACTGGTGAGGCCACACTTGGAGTACTCTGGTCAGCATTTGACTTCCCAGTACAAGAGAGATTTGGATAGACTGGAGGGAGTCCATAAAATGGTGACAAAGGTGTTTAACAGAGTGGAACATCTCTTCTGTAAGGAAAAGTGGAGAGAGCTGGCACTGTCAAGCCCAAAGAAGAGCAGGCTTAGGGAGATCTTGTCTTTGTGTAGAGATACTTGATGGAAGGATAAAAAGAAGGTGCAGACAGGCTGTTTTCAGCTGCGTCCAGTGACAGCACCAGAGGCAGTGGGTGCAAACAAAAATGCGGGAGGCTCTGTCTTAATATCAGGAAACAATTTTTCACTGTGAGTGTGACTGATCCCAGTACAGGCTGTCCAGAGAAGTTGTGGTGTCTCTATCTTTTGGATATTCAAAAGATGTCTGGATATGGTCCTAGGTTAACTGGCTCTGGATGGCAGGTGGACTGCACCCATTGACCTCTAGACACTCCTTCCAGCCTCATCCACTCTGTGATTCTGCTATATGTGTGAGATTCCTGGCTATTTATTTCTTGCACAATAGGAAATCTAGTTCAGTTCTCTTCAAATAATTTACTGTCTTCATAAGAAAGGTCAGTTGCACTGGAACTGATATTTTGTCTTTGTGATGGACTTCTGATCACAAGGTATTTATTTTGCATTCTACAATAGTGTTTTATTCCTAGACAGTTTATAAAGGGTTAAAACATGCTTAGTAGAAATGAAAAAGAGATATAAACCTTGCAGTAACAAGTCAAATACAAGCTTATAAGCATGTCAAGTTGAGGAGAAATGCATGATTTTAATCATGTTTAGCAATATATTACTGACCAGATTTTAAAACTATTATTTATTACATCTATCAATCATTTATTGTTATTAACCATTTGATAACTTTATGTCTGCTGTTTTTAAAGGGAAACTTGATATAAAATTATGACTCCAATTGGAATAAATAAACCAAAATTCATGCAGAATATTAGAGTCTGGCTTATGTATGAAAAGATAGAAGGGGGTTTTTTGTGGTATTTTTTTGGTGTCTCACTCTTTCTATACCAAGATGTGTAGGCCTGATTAATTTTGGCTCACATCAAATGTTTATTATGTGTACAAACACATTTCAGTCTTTCAATTTATAAAACTTAGATTGTCCGCAGAAATTTTTCAAGAACCCAGTTTTATAAGGGAATTCAGAAATTCTCCCCAGGAAGAAAAACTTGGGTAAACGTCTGGGGTGTGATCTTTTCTTTTCAGAGCTGAGGCAGATATTTCTTGAATCTAAGCAAAAATATTAGCCTTGCTGTTTAATTATGTTTGATAAGTATTCCAAGAGGTGTTATTTATAAGCACACCAAAAGTACAAGCTGAGGCTGGGCCTGTGTTACTGGGAAGCTGCTGTACAGTCCTTTTATTAACTTCATTAAAACATTTGTTAAGAAGGACATCTAGTGGGTCATCTGGTTCAGCAGCCACAGTGTAGTTATTTGTGTTGAATTCCTACGAGGTTGAGAGTAGAAGGATGGAAGGACAAAAGGCATAGTTTTGTGGTCAAACTGCTTGCCCAGAGCACCTCTTTCCCCCCACCAGCTCAGCTTTCATGGGCACAAAGGTTTGCCTGCAAATGTTCTCCATCCTGAAGGTTTTCTCTTTTAAGAGCATTTTAAATGCTATTGATTCAGTCTGAGAAGTAGAGATGCAGATCAGTAGTATTTTGTTTTCCATTTGATGCTACCTAGGTAGCAATAGTAGAAAGCAAAATTCTTTAACTGACTCTACTTCAATGTTAAAAGAATCATAGAAATATCCTCAGCTGTCCAGGCTAAGGCCTAGATGAATATTTGGAGGAAAAAGTCTTTCTTCCATTGTCAAGAATTTTCCTCCCGTGGTAGGAATTTGACACTGTGAGGTTGTTGTCCTGGCTACTCTTCTCTACTCTGGGATGCAGGCAAGGATGAAAGGTCTGTTCTGACCTGAATGTCTCTAGGTGGCTCCCCTCTAGGGCTTGATTTTTGGGCCATGTAGAAAGAAGACCATTTCCACGTGGGTGAAGTGCACCGTGGACTGTCCGTGCTGGTACATGTGGGGAGATTTCTCTTGATTGCTGAGCCACCTGCCAACTCCTACTGCTCATATTGGTGTCTTCAGGTCTTTCTCTGCCAACAGGCTGCTAGGAACTTCACTAGAGCTAATAAGTATGTGGGATATTTCTTTCCTACCTCTTGGCACTCAGCTGGAACATGAGTGAGCACTTCACAGCCTGTAAGCCATTCTGCTGCTGCAGGCTCAAACAAATGGTACTACATCATGTTTCCTTTGATAGTAAATGCTGATGTGGCTGCCATAAGCATAACATCAAGCTTTGTCATGCCCTGCTTTTCCACAGCACTATCATACCCTTATAAGTGTCTTGTTTCAGTGGCTGGTACAAAGCATCCTTCTAAGCCAAGGAAATTCCTGTATACCAAATCAGAAGATCTGACTGGGTTGGCTATTTTTTGTAACAGCAGCAAAAGCAGCTGTAGCATAGATAGGCAGAAATCCCACCACAACTACCACCATTTCTTGTGGTTTAACCTCAGATGAGAACTCAGACCCAGTGATGCAACCCATTCCTGGTGGGATGGGGGCAAGAATTGGAAGAATAAAAGTGATGCCATAGGGTATGGAATATCTCTTGGTTCATTGGGGGTTACCTGTCCCAGCTGTGTCCCCTCCCAACTCCTCATGCCCACTCACTGGAGGGGTAGGGTGAGGAGCAAAAAAAGGCCTTGACTCTGGATAAGGGCTGCTCCACAGTAACTAAAACACCCTT
Organism: Sakesphorus luctuosus; assembly: GCA_013396695.1. NCBI lineage: Eukaryota > Metazoa > Chordata > Aves > Passeriformes > Thamnophilidae > Sakesphorus > Sakesphorus luctuosus. The sequence continues at coordinate 16,270 of VWZD01007574.1, read as the reverse complement.
GTGTTATGAACACTTTTCCAGCACAAATGCCAAACACAACCCCATACAAGCTACTGGGAAAAAAGTTAACTCTACCCTGCCCCAACCAGAACACCACTTTAGTTAGGTCATGGACTTAGAAAAATGCCTGGAACCTTTCACTTTGCTGTTAACTCTAATTTCCAGTTACTTAAGACACCAACTCCACCATTTTCTGAAGTCAAGAAGGAAGAGTAATGTTGCTTTAATTAATAGTGCTTCCAATTGCTTCCTGAAGAGAACATCCATGTAACACATAGTTTTAATACATGAGACTTTTAATCCAATAGCAGATTTGACCAGAAGGGAGTTATTCCTTCATACTAGACCAATTTCATTATGGTGGACCTACACCTCTGTCAAGCTCAATTCATCCAGCAATCCTGAGGAGCAGAATGCTCTTGGAACAGTTTATTCAACCTAAACTTTGCAGGATTAGTTCTCTAATTTGTGGGAGAATACAGCCTGCAGGGTCAGAGAGAAAGAAAATTAAGTAACTTGATGAAAAATGGTGGCCAAAAGGGGTGGCTTCCTGAAAAGGACAACTGACAGGTTAACTGGAAAACAAAACCCCACTGCTTCCACCCTCTTACTAGGTTTATGGTTCAGCTGCTTTGGTGTTAGCAGCAGTCTACATGGAGCTCCCTGTCAGTTGCCACGTCACATCTCTTCACTTCTGCATTGTGTCATTGGTCTCATGAAGATAACAGGCAACCCAGAGAATTTCCTTTGCTGTTACCTGATATGCCATTATTCACATCTTATCATTTTAGGGAAGCAGTTACACTGCTGTCAGAGGTAATGGAGAGCACGCCACTAAGAAAATTGGCTGTAATTTATTTATCAATTTTTTTCTACATACCACAAAAAGACACCATCTACTTTAAGGCTGAGTCTAAGGTATCTGAGAGCCCTTGAAGTTCATGGTTTTCCGGTATTCTAAATTCTACTTATGGCTTTTCCTGTATATGACACACAACACCACCCCTGTGGTCTTCAAGGCTGATTTCTCCTTTGCTTTCTTTAGTCACAAATCATTCTGAGGCATCCCTTAAGTGCATTTGTATTGTTAAGTGCACCGGCCTGATTTGGTGTTAATTCAATTTGAGTGCCCTTAATATCTTGTGGGAGGGAAGCAATGCATGCGAGCTGTACCTTGTAAAAACAGGTTCCAGGTCTGCCTGAGAGCAAAGCACCTTTCCCATAGCAATTTACCAACGTTGCTGATAAAATTTTCATAAGGAAACCTTTTTAGTCTGACCCTATTGTGTTGTTCTACCATTAAGACTTGGGGAACTGAGACTATATTCTGGTGACAGTTTATCACAATCTCCATTATTTTAGAGTATAGACAGCCTGCTGATGGATCACAGCCTGCATCCTGTCCTCTTATAGTGTGGAAACTGCTTTCAGGGCTGGAGCGCAGAGGCCTGAGTATGACAGTTGCGGCATGTGTGTGTCAATACAACTGAAGTGAACTCTAAATAAACCAGTCACCTCTGACCCTCAAATGGTGGAATATGGAACATTTTAGTGCATTTGGGGTGAAGAAAAAAGAAGGTAAAACAGAACAGGAATAGTTAGACGTAAGGAATGTGTGAAAGAAACTATCATATTTTAATTAAAAAAAAAAGATATTTGACCAACAATTATGGATGAAAACCCAACTATAAAGTAATTGGGATAAGAAAGTGCTGTCTTCTTACATGAGGACTAGTTTTGCTCTCAAATAAGTAATAGTAAATCGTAAATAACTCCAACAGTAACTCAAAAAGTTTATCTTCTGAAGGTGAACCTGTATCAAATACCAAGAAAAGCGCCCATCTGCCTGGCAGATTTCTTCTCTACGCTATGTTTCTCCCCCTGTACTCTGGAGTGTGGGTAGCTGAAGCAAGGGAGTCTGAGTGAAGGGTCCAGCTGCTGCATACGTGATGTTCCTGAACTGTATGTTCTGTCATCCTGTATGGGCACATTTTTTTCAGCCTTTATAGAAAGCATAACCAAAGTAGTCTGGATGCCATCTGAAGACCTGGACACATCTTTGGATTTCTTTTCTAGTATTTTGAAGCAAAACTGAGAAGAAAAATCAATTATGAAACAAACAAGGAAAAGAAGACATGGTATGAAAGAGACAGAGAAAGTAGGGCAGGGATGGAGAGATGGCAGAATGAGAGGGTGAAATAAATGAATTGAGAAGGAATTAGGAAAAGGAAGAAAGAAAGAGAAACAGAGATAGTTAAGAATGTTGAAGAAAGGAAAAGAGTGAAAGGAAAGGAATTCAGGAATCCAGGAAGGAAGAGAGGGAAAGAAGGAATTCAGAAGGAAGGAAGGAAGGAATTCGGAAGGAAGGAAGGAATTCGGAAGGAAGGAAGGAAGGAATTCGGAATGAAGGAAGGAATTCGGAATGAAGGAAGGAAGGAGGGAATTTGGAAGGAAGGAATTCAGAAGGAAGGAAGGAAGGAAGGAAATACCTTAAGGTTTTTCATACAACGTAAGAGAGTCTGAAGTGGAAATTTGGGAGCATAGCCAGTGTCGCATAACTCTTCAGCCCGGGTATCTAAATGCTCAGGCTGGATGGCTTCAATATAAGGAGTCTTCTGTAACCTAGCACACAATCAGAAATCTGTTGCGCTCTAAGTTGCCTTTGGGAATCTTGCTCTCCCTACCAGCATGACTTACTCTCTGTTGCTATTGGGCAAAACCCTTGATCCTGTGTCCCATGGAAGTCAATGGGAGCACTGCTTTTGACATCAATGAATGCTGGATCACACCTCAGATTAAAAACAATAGCTTTACTTCTAGTTGGGCCAAATGGATGAACAAATCAGAGCCATGTGTGTGGAATTAGGGCTGCATGTGAATGTTTCTTGCAGGGGCATTTTACGATCCAGATATGTGTGATCAAGGCAATCTGATTAATTATTGGATAAGACTTGAATCTAGCACAGAGTTACAGGTACCAGCAAGAGAACTGTGGTAGAGAGGAATTTCTAATACCTTTTACCACGAGCCTCTTGTTCTTCAGGGATATTCAAAGAAGACAGAGATAAGGCAATTTTTCTATGTGTTTTTAATAGGGAAGAAAAAGAGACAGCAAATACTTGTATCTGTTTCTCTCTCTGGCACTCAGTATTGTACTCTAACTTTGTGCTCTACTTCTAATTACTTTTGGAGAAATAAAAAGTTTTCAGAAAAGAGAGCGAAATGCTTTTAATATTGTATACGTGCCTTCCACCATTTGCAGCTTGAACTGTGTCACTGTGTTGGGTGTTTGCAAACTTCCTTGTCACATATAAGCAAGGCAGAAGTGGCAAAGGGCAGAATAAACATCACCACAGGCCTTATGTATCTGTGGCTGGTTCTGCTTTCTGTCCCTGCGTCAGTGAGGTCAGTTGCAAAGTTTGTACTGTAGGGTGCTGTGAAGATGCTGGGCCCCCTGAGAAAAGTGCTTTCAACCCTGATTCAGTCTCAGTTGTTGTCTAGACTGGATCTATGTTGGCCCTTCAAGTGACTGTCTCCTCGCAGCTTTTCCTGATTTCCACATAATGCCTTATAACAAATTTTAGAGGGTGGACTGAGTATTGACTGACATTGCTTTCTTATTCAAAACGCAAGGAAAAATATTTATTTTTTTATTATTTTCTGGGATTTGGTGGGGTTTTTGTCTTTTTTTGACCTTTTTTTTTTACTTTTGTCTTTTTTTTTCCCTGACCCCAATAACACTGAGATGAGCACAGAGAGGTGGTGACTTCAGAGAGGAGCCCACCAGGATGTTCTGGATGCCATCCTGTGATATATGTTTCTTTGAACTACAGTGAGCAGATGTGGCTAGTAAGAGAGAGGTCATGAATGTAAAGGAGCAGGTGATGTGCCGTGGCACAGCTGGGTCAAAAACACATGAGCCTTTAAGATGCATAGGTAAATTACACAACAGCAGCCACAGTAACTGCACCACACACCGTGAGTGGCTTAGGGGATCCTTTCTGACAGATCAGAAGTAGGTAAAAAAAAGCATAGGGAAAAAGTCGTAGTTTCACTCTCTTGCTCTCACACTTAAAAGCTATTTTAGGGACTCAGATGGTTAGAGTTACTGCAATACATCCTGAGGTTTTTAAGAATTAATGGGTGAAGGTTATTTGCAGAAAATTTCAGGGGTGAAAAGTTTGTGTTGGCAGGATTTGTGCTACCCTTCAATAACAGAGAGAGAAGTCTATGTGAGAGATGGGACTGTGCTCTGGAGTCTTTCAGCATTGCCCTGCTTCCATCTAAGGATAAATAAAAATGCCTCTGTGTATGGTGTTTTGAGAGAGAAAACTCCCGTTCAATCAGGCAAATAGTCTTTGACTTCCTAATCTAGTGAGAAATGGAAATGCTCTTCTCTTTCCCTTCCTCTTCATTAGTTTATGTACATCAGCTCCCATCATGTTTACCCGTGAAAAAGTGGTTTCTGTAGGACTGCTATCTTTGTAGCTTTTTCTATAAACACTTCAAGCCCCATTGTATAACGTAGATGGAAGCAAATAAGCATTCAAATGAAACAGAAAACCTCAGGAGATCTTGCTGCCAGGACATAAGTGGTGAAGTCAGGAGAAAAATAGACAAAATAGGAAGCTATGGGCCATGCCTCATGCTAACGGAGACAGGTGATTCCCTTGACTATTTTGAAATAAGGTCTCAGCTAGGCCCTCTCCACATGGCTTCAAGTGGGAATGCGTCTTGTTGCTCAAGATGCTAAAAAACTTTGAGTGATTTACACACTTCTAACCTAGTCTGCACTTCCACCATTAATCATACATAATCCACAACAGTGTCACTCTCTTTGTGCACTATGTTGGAAGTATCTGTGTATCATATATTCAAATTACATTGTGTTCTTGAGGGAGCTTGTGATCCCTGAAATACTTCTGTGGCATTATGGTTTGCAGGCTCCACACGCTACTTGCAAACCATCTATTGTGTATGTGACTGCAAGCTTGAATCCCTGCCTGGGATTATCTGAAAACTCTGGAACTTGCCAGCAGGAAAATTTACAGCTAAACAATTATATTGTTGAGAATCTGACAAATCCACTCCAGTTTATGACTTTGAAAATAGGACTAGGTGTGAGCAACTGAATATATTATGCACAGTAGCATGGCCTCGTGGGGGCTGCATTATAGTCTGTTTACTTTGACTGACACTTCGCATTTTTTTTTCTTCCAGCCATTATTGCTGCAAATGATATCTCAGCTCAATATGGATTTGCTCCTCAAAAAACTGTTTAGATATTTGGATAAACATCTTCTGAACAAGTTCTTTTATTATTATGTTGATGATTTTCGGAAGCAATCCAGCAATAATGCAACAGATAGCCAACACAATGAATAAAAGCAAGCAGGCATGCATTATATTGGTACATCAGACTACACAGAGTTGGGATTTCCAGAAGTTCTCTCCAATAAAAAAGTAGCTTTAAAAACCCCAAAGCTGGAACAAAGAAGAACAGATTTTTTTTCTACCCATCACTTTTCTGTAAAAACTTTAAATTTCCCCGAAGTAAACTGATGACTTCTTGCCAAATAAATCTCACTCAAACACAGAATGGCATTCATTTTACTTAGACCCCCATAAGCAGGCAGAGACATTATTGCAAAGTAAAACTACTCAGAAAAAGGAAGATTTGTTGTTAAAGCCAATGACAGTGTTTCCAGATAGAATCAGCACTGGGTCATGCAGAGTGGCAGCACTTTTTTCTTCCTGTTGTATTGGTACCAGAAATTGGAAATTCACTACAATTTTGCAGTTCCTCCAGATATTCCAAGATCTCTGATGCTGAATGACAGAACACGTGACTATAACTACTGACCTTGTTGTACACAGGTACATTAGTCTGAAGATTAGTGGAGGTTTTTCTAGTTCTACAAGAGAAAAAGTGTAAGAGCAAAGTATCTTCCCTGATTGACAAATAAATCATTCCTCATCTCACTCAGGAAGGACCAAAGAGCAACTATTATATGAAGAGATGGCTGAGAAATGGCAGTTTTATCAATGTAGGCTTGAGTTACAAAACACAAAATATACCTTTTAAGTATAATTTTATGAACAGAAAAAGTATATTTAGGTCTGATGCATGAATCTTTTATCTACCTTACTCCTGCCATTTGGGAATATCCAAAATGATCTCTGCTTCTCTTTGTTGTTTTGTAATTCCTTTTGTACAGCAGCCAGTGCTAACATTTCTTTTTGACTGCAAAAGTTGCTTATGTTTTTGACGTATCTGTGCTGCAGAGTATTTGCCAAATACTTGGGGTGGACAGTGTGTTTTTCGAGTTCATTAAAAAGAAAATTTGACCTTGTTCATCTTGAAGAGGAAGAATTTCTGTATTGAGTTCTTGCAGGACATGAGAAAAGCAGAAGAGCTGCTGAGGCAGAGGGATCTCACCATGAATATAAATTTCTCTTGTTCCTTCATGACTGCCAGTAATGGTCCTTGCTTTGAACCACATGGGGAAGCAGTAATTCTGCACAGGGTCCTGGGCTCCATATAGACACTGAGAAACCTTCTTTGGTTGTTTCAGAAGATACTTAGAGTGGATCTTGAAGAAATCTCAGTTCCACTTGCTTACTGAACTATAGTGTATCTTGTGCTCTGGTATGGAAAGAAGATTGACATGGACTTATTTTTTTCTCTTGTCTTACTGCTCTAGTTCCCTGTGTGAAGACTCTCTCTGGCTGAATATCAGCAGTATGCTCAGATGATGCAGCCACAGGCCTCAGGACACTGTTCTCTAGACTAAGGGAGTTTGGTAGTCCTGAATTGTTATGCACTGGTGGAGCTTTTCCCATTATTGGGAATCCCAAAAATCAAATTAGGCCAACACTTGTACAAATGCAGTACAAAAGATCACATTTCATTATTTCCCTGAATTTATGTTGTTTAATTATATTTTGTGGTGTAAATGGGACTAAAGGCCTAGGCAATAATGAGCATCTTGTAAATAAAAATGTATAAGCATGTTATGCAGTCATTGCTTTCTCACTTTATTAGAGAACATCAAAACTTGTAAGGAGAGAGCAAGAGGTAAGTCACTCAATGATCTTTTCTTGCAATGTCTTCAATATATTTATTGCTGCATGAAAATTTTCAAGGGTGGCCATGCCTTAGAGCTGTCCTTACACGTGATCAATTTGTGCTAAATCTGGCTGACATTTTGCTGAGGATTGAAAAGAACAAGACACTAAGCAGTTCCTGTGGCAGAAGTGTCTTCCATTTTTTGCTTAAAGATTGAGCAAATTAAAGCACAGGCTCTGCAGTAAAGAACTGTTTTAGCTGAAAATATTCTACTGTCTCAACAAGTGCCCTCTGACATTATAATCACAACAGAGAGTTTACTTCATTCTGCAAAGAAGGGTAAAGTTGTAGAGAAATCGAGTAAGCTCATCTACTTGAGAGAAGTACATAGTTTGCTGGCTGACCCTGATAGTTGTTTATTTGGGGTTTTCCCTGAAATTTTGAGTTTGGGAAAAAGTAATGATACACAGCTGAAAAAGGAGACAAGGATCCACAATTATTGCCAGCTTGCAGTCACCTCAGATTCTCTACAATTATTCCTTTTTGCAATTTCAAGAAATCGAAAGATGGAAGACGGAAATAGGGACTGTATCTAATTACCATTTTTTCCTGCCTCCACCTCCCAGAACCCACGGAAGCTCAAGCTTCATGACTGAGTGAAATCAAAAGGCTCTCAGTCATCACTGTTGGATGGTTTTGTAATTTGTGTATCTAATTTATGGCAACAGCTAGCAGCAGACATGGTGTGGTGATTTGCTGGGAGTATCTACAATCAGTGTCTTACTTTCAATGTAGTACTGAGCAAGAAGCTATGGAGAATCTACTAAGACCAAGACAGTATTTAAAACCTGCCATTCACTCTAGAATGCTGATGCTCACTTTGACATCCCATGGAAGTTCTTTAAATCAAATCCCTCGGACTCAGGAATGAAATAAATAAACTATAAATTTATTGATTGTGTCTACTGTGTGCATATTCTCTAGCATTGATCAAGTTCCCTGTAAAACCAAAAATGTCTACTCAAGAGGGAGCAGAAATGTTTTCTTTTGTTGATCCAAGATTCTTTCAGGGAGGGTTTTGATCTCTACAACTTTACAACATCCATATGATCAGGAATGAACTAGTTGTGTCTCCTTTCAGTGGGATATGGTATCAGAGTCTTAGTTTGGACAGAAGCCCACTGTGATATAGGGTGGTGGGTGTTTTTTTGTTTTGTTTTGTTTTGGGTTTTTTGTGTGTTTTTTGTTGTTGTTTTGGTTTTGGTTTTTTCCCCTTTTAAATGAGCATTAGTGAATTTCTCAAGATTTTTGGAACCATGGCCACAGTTTGTCTCTTGGTCTGTTATTCTATCTGTATGACTTCGCTGATTTCAACTAAGTCACTGGTAGAAAGGCATCTCATACTTCTCTTGTAATAAACAGAAATAATGGTGGTGGTTGCTGGTTAGGGGTTATTTTGGAGGAAGGGATTGTTCTTGCTCTGCTCTAAAACAAGGAGGTGTGGTAAATCACAGACATCTTTCTTGGGATGGAGGTAATAAATCACTCTTCCCAGGTGAAATATTTTATTTATGCCTTAGAGTTCCATTTAATTGAGGAAAGGTATGTACTTTCAGCTTCAGCTAGAGCCAGACTGCACTTTAGCAAATGATTCAAATCAAGCTGACACTTATTAGTGAGCATGCTGAACACTTTGCTTTCAGGCACTCTATTGGGCAGCCACCATTCTGCATTCTTTGCAGATGTTTGTTCTCCTTAGGTTTCATCTGGAAACAAAATCACTGCCTGCTCCTCATGTCAGTGGGAAGTCAGCTGCAAAGAGCAGCTTGATTTTAGAGAGAATGGATCACTCATGCCATTATAAAACTCCCAACAAACAAATCGAAGGGGAGCTATAATAATACACTCCCAGATCAGCTTCACCTCATTCTTCTGGTCTGAAAGTGAAAAAGCAAATCTGCCATTATAATTTTTTAATTACTGAGCCCTGTCACCACACTCAATGTTGCACAGTACGTATTCAAGAGTAGTGGCTCCAAAGACAGTGTCAGTAATGTCATACAGGTGACAAACTATTTAATTACAAAGAAAGTTGCAAACTCGCACTCATTTGTGAAAAAAAAATCAAACTCAGATCTTGAACAAAATAAAAAAATCATGGAGATAAGTAGTTCTAGATGCTTTTCTTTCTCCAGCAATACATTTAAGTTAATCCCTACACAAACCATGCTTGTGTTTACTTTGCAGTGCAGGCACTTATTTACCATCCTGAGAAGGCAGGTTTCAGAGGCAAGAGTCTCCAACTAAGTTCTAGTCATGGAAGAGGGACTCCATGGCAGTTCACTTAGAATGCTTCTTGGTTAAATATAGATTTATATGTGTCTAAAAAGAGGTATAACATCTCAACTTACTAGATTAAAGATAAGTATGATATACTAGAGACAGAAATAAAAAAAAGGCAGCAGACTTAAAGTGCAGGTAAACTTAAGATGTGTGGAGCATCTGCCCAGGTTGTTCTGATGATGTAAAGCATCTCTGCATGCAGGCTACATGTCACAAGAGAGGGGTGGCTGTCAGGAATGACAGCCTCCATGTGTGTTAAAAAAGAGGCTCTTTTAATTTCTTTTAATTTAGCAATATCATAATCATACAAAAAAACCCCAAGCAAACCTGCAAAGAAAGGTATAGCATGAGTGTGTTTCTTCCTTTTCTTAAATATTTCACAGTATTTCAACATATCCAATGTTTGTCTAATAGGCCAAGTATTTTAGGACATTAGTATATCTACTAAGTTTGCATAAAACTGTAGCTACTAAACCCTTCAAAATTAACTGTTCCTATCCTCTAGCAAGGGAGACAAAACAGCAAGACTGTTTTGCAGTGGAGAAAGAGCAGGTTCCTGTGTGAAGGTGACAATACAAGCTCTTTCTCATGTGTAGTGATGTGAACCTTGGGTTCATGGGAGTCTTGTTAATTAATAGGAAGCTGTGCAATAGACTGTGAAGATAGTTGCAAACTGACCTGAGGACCTGCTAGGAATGGAGGAAAATAACTGACCGGTTCTCATGGACTTCTGTAATACACTTGTACATACAGTCTTAGGGAAAATGGGACAGTCAACAGCTTTTAGAAATGACAGATGATTACCTGCATGGGCTAATATGAGCCAGAGTGGCTGCATCAAAAAAAGTAAAAGGATCCATGATTCCGTCTTTTCAATAAATTGCCTTACTCCTTACATGGAGGTAGTTTCTTTTTTTATATAACATCATGATGACCATGAGAGGTCCTCTACCATTTTTGCAGTTCTGTAACAATACATAGACTTATTTACCAGTGGCTCTTTATTCTTTACTATCTTACTATCTTTACTTCTTTACTTTCTTAAGACTGATAACTGTTGAAATCAGTGATGGTATGGCATCAGAATAGGCTGTATCCAAGGCAGTGTAAAACACTGTAAGTAGGAATCTATCAACTGGAAGACAAAGTGTATGTTGTTGTGATTACACTACTAAGAGGTTGGTTCCTTTAAATCTTAACATTTGTAGTTTTGTTCATGCATTACCATAAATAGTAATGGTTGTCTATATGATTATGCTGATAGCAGTTTTATTTGAGAAGGAATTTTTACTACCAAATATAAATATAGCATGTGCTCATTTTTTTTAATTATGTGTAACATTCAGTGAAGTGATACATTATTAAGAAAGGTCATTGATTGTTCCCAGGATATGGCAGCAAAATATATAGTATGTACTAAAATTGCAACTACTTTTAGAGCAGTGTAGTATGGAATAGCGCAAAACAAAAAAGGTGCCAAAGTTAACAATAAATTTATGAATAGAAAAAGGACTGAAAAGTATGCCTTTTTATCTGATTCAGAATTAGATTCAGAATTAGAAATGCAAGCAGCTTTTATTAGGTTGTGCTTTTTCTTGATAAGATAGAAACACATTGGTAGCCTCAAGACATTTTTAAGGTTTTCATGACTTGATGAGAAAAAGCAACACTAAGATAATGCACCTAAAAAATTTAGTGAGTGCTAGCTCCAGTGAAAAATCCTTGCTGGTAAACTGATTGCATTGTTTTGGCAATACAATATTAAGTCTTTGAGATCCTGCCAAAATAATAGAAATCAGTCTGCTTCAAAAAGATATCTCTCAATATCTTCCCATCCTCCGGGACACATTAAGGTCCTGGTCTTGTAACCTAAGTTTCAACAGGAGACTGCACCTATGCAGCAGTATGCATGACCACTATCTTGAATTTGATGGAATGAAGAATTTTTTATGGTGAGATGGCAAGTAAGGCATACATGGTCTCAAAGCATTTCATCAGTATTCTTAAATAGATTTGATGGCTCTAAAATGCTTTTCAAATATTCCAAATAGCTTCCAAGCAAACAGATGCTGAAAACCCTTAAAAAGTCCTATCTAGATTAGTAAACATTTATGAAAACAGAAAGAAACATGCTTTTATATTTCCTTTTTCACTTGTACTTTTATTTCTTATAACAGGTTGAATGACTTTTTTTGAAAAACTATAGCAGATCACAGTTTATATAGTTTGTTTCATTGCTTAGGGGTTGTCTTGGGTTGAGCTGGCAAAACGCCAACTGCCCAAGAACAGAGAAAAGGTTCCTCCTCCCCCCAACCAGCCAAAGGGAAAAAGGAAGAAGAAGGAGAGGGGAAAAAAACCCAAACCAGGTTTCTTCTGAAACTAACTACATGTATTTATACAGAAAAGAGAAAATCAAAAGAAAACTACAATATAACACACACACAAGTTATATGTAACAGGAAATAACCTCCCACTCCCCAATTAATACAAAGTGTATTACTCTAGATCCATAAGCACTCTAAAAGGCATTCAGTAAAAAACAGAAAGAGTAACATCAAAATGTTTCTACTTCCCTGAAACCAAACAAAATGCAAGGAGCAGCAGCCAAAGCAGGAGTGAGGCCTAAGACAGCAGACAAGGCATAGCACCTCTTCCCTGCACCTCAGACATGGTGAAACTGAACTAAGCCACACCCACACACTGGAATTTACTCCTATTGAGATGATGTAAGATGGTATGAAATACAACATCATTGGCTAGAAGAAGTCAGCTGCTCGCTAGCCCAGCCCAGCTGAAGGCAGCTGACAATTTCAGGCCCAAATCTGAATTCCCAGGCCCAAACTTAGGCCCATCAGCCAAACCCATGACAGGGGTTTTTTTCTGTTCTTGATCTGATGAGATCCTTGCCACAGCTCACAGCATTTCCTTACATGGGCAATGAGTCTTCAGAAAAGCACCTTTTGCTCTTTAACATGACTAGGCATCTGGAAGCAAGGTATTAAAGAGTTCTGTGTCATCAGCACATTATCTGTGAAGTACATGAATAACACCTGCCAACATGCACTGAAAAAAAATGCACTGCAAAGAGCAGCAGCAGGCCATGGCAGAGACTACACAGTAGTCCACAATGGAAGAACAAAAGAAAAATCTTTGAAGGAGATTGTAAGGAATGGAGAAAATAAATTGTCTAACTTTTCCCTTAAGAAAAAAAAATAGGGCTGAAAAATGAGACAGTGATGAAACAAACTTTTTACATGGGAGAAGAACTATATATGTAACTTACTTCTTAATGATGGCTGTTATTTGTTCTTGTTATTTTGTTTCTTTTTCTCAGATATTAAGTTTTTGAAGTAATTGTTTCCAAATTACATGTAAGGGCTAACCAGTGTGTTGACCACTGCGGTGTATCACTGAGATTAGGAGCATAACTAGCTCTATCAAATCATCAGACGGCACAGGGATAATTACAAGATCCATCATTATTAGGCAAGAAAAACAAATGCGTCTTATGAAATCTAAAGCTCTAGAGCTAAAAACCTTCACTAATTTGGTGGGGGGCTAGGAGCAAGCTTCTCTTGGGGTCAGTTTATTCTAGCTTAGTCCGTTACACAGTTATTGCACCTTGCTCTGAAGTGCAAGTACTCAGTGAGGTTAGTGAAGGATGATACGGCAGACACTTCCCCACTATAATCAGCATTCCCACTCATTGAGCATCTCTATTGGCTCCTATGGTTCCTGTAATGAATTCTGGTCTCACACTGAAAAAATTTCTTTCCTCTCTCTAATGCTAATTGGTTTATTCCTCCCTACTCTCTCATTTTCTTCATAAGAAATGCCTTATCCCTGGAAATCATTCATGTATTTGTGTGAAGCAAATAT
>VWZD01007573.1:8326-28184 GCA_013396695.1 Sakesphorus luctuosus | reverse complement strand
TCTTTTTCTTTTTCTTTGCTACTGGCAAAAACTCTAGAAATGTTTCTCCTCTTTTTTGTAACACAGAGTTGGAGATTGTTACCCTTGGTATGAGAAAGGGACTTGGGTGGCCCATGAATTTGGGGGCCCTCCTTTGTAGATTTTGGTAACTTGAAATAAAGCTTCCTGTGACCACACTGACTGATGAGAGTAAATGCTCATGATTTCTCATTGTGGCAAGACCTGACTCTACCATCTCTTAGAATATGTCTCCTAAAGGAGATGAATTCTTACCACGTTTCAATCAATTGAAGTTTTGTGCTTTTCAAAATGTTCCAAAACAGTCTACTGACAAAAGTGATATCCGGGAAAAGTGGAAGTCAGAACATGGAGATGAAATAACCTTAGGGAGGTCTTACAAGAAGTCACAGTAAGAGAAGTAGAGTTTCCTGATGTGCAGCCCTCTGGTCTGATCTCTTGATGACATTGCCTTCATCTTTCTTGACCCAACGTCGTTTTCAAAGCAGTTTATGAGCCTCTTCTGTTTCAAAATTGAAAACAATTGTATCCTACACAAATCAATTAAAATTAAAACAAACACACAATAGTGTCTTACTGATATCCAGTGTCTTGTCTTTTTTTTACAACAATGTGGTTACCCCATGCCAAATAAGTTTTTCCTCAGTTTTCCTGTTATTTTAAAAATGGTATAAAACTATCCAAAGTATTTTTCTGAGTAATGTTGTCTCAACCTATAATCTTGTCTGTGCTAGTAATGTCAATTGCATATTTTTTTGGCATTTCAGACCTTTTATAGGTGACAAAGCCTTATAAACTGTTTATTTACTCATCATTCTGTAATTCTACACATAATTATGCATGCGTAAAATCTTCTGTTATTTTCTATATTTCCACACATGTCATTTATAAAGTAACCAGACTGCTCTTTCCCCCCACTTTTCATGATCACACATCCATGGGATACCAAGAATTTTACTCTACAGTCCCTTTTTTCTTGCTGGTATTTCTATTTCTCATGTTATTCCTCTGATTTTGTATTTGTTTTCTGATAATGTGCATCAAACCTAGTACTTTTAAAAGGTTGAGAGATGTCTGAAGTATGAGCTATATGCATCAGGATATGCAGTTGTTCACAATTTTATAAATAAATTTTAAAAAACAGACAAAGAAAATTAATATTACATGACTAACATCACTTTATTCTTATTTTAACCATAGTTTAGAGAAACTCTCCTTTTAGTCACCACCTTTGTCATAGCTTCTGCTATCTGTGATTTCTGTCTGAGCAAAGTGTGGACGTCAAGGAAAATCAATACACTATCAGACTTACTTGTGCAAATACAAGTCACAGTCAGCCAGCCAATACAAATACTGAAGGATCATTAAAATGACCATTAAAAGTAATATTTCAAATAAGCTAAACTGTACAATTGTGCCTTTATGTTAAAATTCAAGTTTCAAATACCCTTCTTATCCAACAGATAGTTATCATGTCTTTTTTATGAATTTAATTCTTGTGTCAGTGACAAATATTTCTACACATGAAATCAAATATACTTTGTTTTCACTTGTTATCATCAAATTGTGCCACATTATGAGTATCAACAAGGAAATGACTGCCCTTGTCCCCACTACATTTGACATAGTTGCCATTTTTCAGTGCTTCCCCTCCACACACACATACCTTTTATATTTATTTTCTTTTCTTTTTTTCCCATCAACTCTGAGCCCAGCAGCTGCTTTTAGCAGTGCTTTTAATGGATCCTTTGAAGTCTGACACTTCTATTATAACAGCTAAATTGGGAGATATTTAAGACCCCTTATTTCATTTTCACTATAAAAAAAAGAGTGTTAAATGTAGGGAAGCATCAGTAAAAGCCTATCCAGACCCACAGGGGACTTTCTTCATTGATGGTGGCTCTGTGAGGTGCCAGTTTAGTGCTCCCTCTCCCACTCAGTCCAGCTGGGGGATACAGGAGTGGCTCTGGCCTTACCCATTGCCTTCCTGCAACTTCTCCTGCCCTACCTGCTCTGCTGTGTTTGGTCCACATTAATAGTAAACATGTTTTCCAGTTAAACTTGTTTCATCCCAGGAGTCCAACATGAGGAGAGATGGCTGTGGCCCAACACCCTGTGGAAAACAGCTCTTCAACTGACAGATTTTCTGATTTCAGTTCAAATATTTGATGCTCAGTGTTTCCCAGTAAATCCTCACTTTAGGGGGTGAAATTAATGACAATAGAGATAATCCTGCAACTGTCTTATCCAGAGAACACTAATGGACTGTAAATGGAAAACAAAAGCAATGCAAAAAAAAATATCAAATGGCCACTATTTTCACACACACACACACACACAAAAGCTATGAGCCACAGCTTTTATTATTACAGCAAGCAAGAGGATAAACCTCTTTGATGATTTTTAAAATACCAGTAAGTAGCTTCTGAAGCCCAGCTCAGAAGAAAGTCTGTCTAGGAAAAATTAGATTTCCAGGCAGCAGCAAGTAGCTGACAAGGATGGCAGAAGGCATTCCTAAAGACAATGAACTTTATATTCCAGAACTTCCAAGGACAAAGAATCTGCTAGAGCAGTAATGTGAAATAACTTCCAAGTATCAGTGCAAAGGACGCTGCTGTAATATTCCTGTCCTTTGCCAGGCTTACACAGAATCATTATGCTGTTATAAACACTTCCATATAAAGAAACATATTTGAAAACAACCTTTAATGGAAAAATGCATAAGCAGGTAGAGGAAATCATAATCTGTATTTGATTTGGTTTTAGATAGACATGCTCTTCTCAAAGTACCATACTTGCCAACCAAGGTCAAAACGTTGCAGGACAACCAGAGAGAAAACAGTCATGACCCTCTTTAGGCTACAGAAGCAAGATAGACTCTGAGCTATAGATTATTGGAAACCCAGGTTGGTTTTCTTTGCTTGGCTGATTATCTTTATATATGTTTGCAGTTACAGCTTGGTGCCATGTGTGTCTGATTAGGACTGTCAAGTAACCATGGCATCCAAATACATTCAGCTAATAGGATATGCATGGCTTTGCAAATAATGATGTCAAGCTGTCAGAGAAGAGATCACAACCCCTAGAACTGTAATACTGCCCTTTCTCAATGTTTCGATTTTTTATTTTGCTTCCACACTGTTATTAAATTCATATGAACTTGAATGATATTTCAATTTGGTGAAAACTTAAATTATAAATGAGTTCATGCAGCTGAAGGGAAATCGTCTCATATAAGTGTCATGTTTGAAGTATTCAAATAAGGGAATTTGAACCCCTTCTCAAGAGAGACAAAAATTACTGAGAGATGTTCAGTAGTGTTTGCAACACATACTAATGCAAAGTATCTCTGTGTAGCTCAGGCCTTTCTTGCTGCATTCTCCCTCCTTGGATTTCCCATTATTGTTTTCAGGTCCTCCTGTGGAGAGCAAACCCCGTGCTTGTGCTCACCTCTATGTACCAGACTGAGGCATTGACCTAAATTAACTAACTCATCTTCTTGCCATGTGAGGAGCCGTTGGTTGCAGCCTGCAACCCTGTGCCCAAAAGAGCCTCACCATCATCTGCTCCTTGCGTTAGACTCCTTGGCTACTGCTCCTGCTGCAATTTTCTCTCCCGTCTCTGCCCTCCTTTTCATCCTTTGAAGAGAAAGTATTTTCACCTCCATTTAACACCCCATCACCACCACACCCTGCTGCCTTTGAACCTGTCTCATTGCTAAAGCCATTCTCCTAAGGCAAGTGTTTCCCTAGTGTTCAGATGGTCCCTGATGTCTCTTGAAACAGCAGGTTATGAAATAACGGGCTTCAACTGCAGGCATAATCATGTTACAAATGAGAATTGTGACTATCTCCAGAGGCCCTGACACCACTCAATGCCCTGTCATCACTGCAGCCCTGTTATAGTTAAAATGCTGAAACACCTGTTCCCACCAACCTCACCATGAGCTCCCAGGGGAAACACAGAGGAACAGACACAGCGAAACCTGCCATTTCTGAGCTGGTCTACAAAGCTCTCCAGCTGCTTGGGGAGAGGCTGGTTTACATCTGACAAGAGCAAGAAAAGGTCATGTTTTGTGTCTGGTGCACTTCACATATTTCTGCACCTCTTAAACAGCAGCGAGCCACTGTGAGTCTCAATTATGA
This sequence comes from Sakesphorus luctuosus, assembly GCA_013396695.1. NCBI lineage: Eukaryota > Metazoa > Chordata > Aves > Passeriformes > Thamnophilidae > Sakesphorus > Sakesphorus luctuosus. The sequence continues at coordinate 24,021 of VWZD01007573.1, read as the reverse complement.
GTCTCTTGAAAAGGGATTTGAATGCTTTTCTCATATAATAACAGCAGAACTAGAGTGGTGTCATGGCAAAAGCATGCACAGAGAGACTGCCATTTCACAAGTTTTCTTTTTCTGCTGAAAGACAATGCCAGAAATCACCAACATTTATGCTGCAGTCTGATGAAATGGGTAAAAATAAAGTACTTGTGCAAATAGAAATGCATAGATAAATAGATAGACATACAGATATGTGTACATATATAATTATCAAAAGAATGTATGTAAGAGACCCAATGTTACTCTTGATTTCTGCAAAATTATGAGTTGATATGAGAAGGTTTCTTTCAGAGTTAGGGGAAAAAGAGACTCCTTGAGTGCCCGGTGCACAACAGGGTAAGCAGGATTACTTGGAGGTGCAGATCCAGTAGTGATAAACATGCCGAGATACATCAGCCTCCATCCTGGGCCTGAAAATCTCTGTGTCCTGGCACAGGCACCAGCCATGCTGGTCAAAGGCGATGCTGTTTCCAGGAAAAATGGGAGCTCCCTCTAGCCACCTTTCTCCATTGGGAGCACAGATGACATCTGACACAGGAAGAAGTGTGGATCTCCTGTGAGTTTGGGATGCAAATTTACCAGGCTCTTTTCCACTGTCAGTCATTCTTGGTTCTTGTTTCACAGCCACTCACGTGCAGGTCTTCAGGTCCTGCCAACTCTGGAAGGAGCAGGCCATGCCATGGGCAGTGAGCACTCCATGGCATGGCAGCAAAGTCTGCAGCAGTGTGAAGAAACTCCCTCATTTTTTGTGTGTATACAGGGAGCCTTCCCTCCAAGCAGATGCGCACACTGAGTGAAGTGCAGTCCCTCTGAAATGGAGGATGGAGTTTAGTCTCCACAGACCAAACACCAGTGCCTTTGCTGGTGGGACAGCTTTCCATGCAGTAAAGCATGCAGGTACTTGCTCCTGATGATGTAGCCCAATCTCTCCTGGCCATGTCAATTCAGACAAGTGGTCCCTCAGACAGAGGACAGCATTTTGTTGCAGCAGTGGTGGGGGAGGTTGGGGATTGAATGGGATTTCCATACTCTATACAGGTCTAAGACAAGCGGCAAAGTTGAACTGTACTCTTAAAACCCAAGTCAATAAAATTTGCCAAGAGACATCTATGACATGGGTTCAGGCCTTGCTTATAGCCTTACTAAGGAGTCACATACACTCTAGACAGAGGGACCTCATATGTCCCTATGAAATATTATATGGCAGGCCATATCAAATTCCACATATTCCAGGAGAAATTTACATGAGATGGAAAACTGATTTATAGAAATACTTAATGGTTTAANGTTGCAGCAGTGGTGGGGGAGGTTGGGGATTGAATGGGATTTCCATACTCTATACAGGTCTAAGACAAGCGGCAAAGTTGAACTGTACTCTTAAAACCCAAGTCAATAAAATTTGCCAAGAGACATCTATGACATGGGTTCAGGCCTTGCTTATAGCCTTACTAAGGAGTCACATACACTCTAGACAGAGGGACCTCATATGTCCCTATGAAATATTATATGGCAGGCCATATCAAATTCCACATATTCCAGGAGAAATTTACATGAGATGGAAAACTGATTTATAGAAATACTTAATGGTTTAAAGTTCTACTTTGCAGAAACTCCTGAGATTCATTGTGTTATCCAGACCCCTAGGATTGGATACTCCTGCACATCCGTTCCAACCCGGAGACTGGGTCTATACCCGATGGTGGGATGGTGACCTAAGCTAAGTGGAGAAGACCATTCCACGTCCTGCTGACCACCCTCACTGCAGTCAAAGTTGCTGACAGAAGACCTTGGATCCCTAATCAAGAGAGCCTCTCCTCCTGAAATTATTGATAAAACAAGAGACTGTTACAGATGAAAACGTGGTTTAAACGGTTCTCTCTGTGTTTATTACCTACACAGCTGGTAACCAGGATCCAGGCTTGGAACCAGAATTTGCATGTAGGTCTAGTCCAAAATGTATCCAACATCCTTCACAAAAGTCATTGTTGGATTTATACTCAAATGCCAACAATTGAGGAGGATAACAACTGGCCTTTAACTGGTGTCTTAATGAATGAGACAAACATTAGAAAAGTCCCTAAAAGCAATGATCACTGAAGGATTTTAGTGGCTGGAAGTTAGACACAAGTCATTAAGGCATACTTGCCTATAGCCCTGAACAGTTTAATTCCTGACCAAGAAAATGATGCAATACCCTCTGTGGTTGTTAATGCCTCAGGAAAAGTCATTCTCCGTCCGTATTGTCATAAAACTGAATTGAAAATAAGGATACCACCGAAATCGGTCATAAAATTGGCAGAGACACCTTTGAGAATGATTCTCCTGCAGGGTTCAGGATGGTATTGGATATGTAAAAATGAAGCAAGGAAAGTTTTTTCCTTGATAAAGATCAGGTTTATGTTCTTGGGGCTGTGATCCCAAACATAATATTTGATCAAACTGGAAAACAAAATGGATAGATAAGAATTCTATGTAAGAAGGATAAAAAGATTCAACAACCCTCTTGTAGAATGTCCCACCACTTTCCACAGTGTGATCAGGGCTCTTAATCCTTCTTTAAGAGTATTGGAACTAGAGAAAGCAATCATTAATATTTTGGCTGCTGTGGAACATATCAAAAGTCATAGTTTAATGCAATCAGGGCCTCACAAGAAGAAGTTTGTAGTTTGTCTCGTGTGGTTTTGCAAAACAGAATGGCTCTCGATTTTTTACTGGCTTCATAAGGAGGCGTGTGCACTGTCATTAATGTCAGTTGTTCTTACATAGATCAGAGTGGAAGGATTAATAAGGATTTGGCTGAAGTTTGGAAACCAACTCAGATTTTATATCAAGTAACTCTCGATGATAATCCATTGGACCTTGAAGACATCTTACATATGCTTACTTCATGGTTACCAAACTGAACCTGGTTAAAACAGCTGTTCATATTGCTTCTATTCAAGATTAGTGTTGGTACACTAAGTGTTGTTGTTGCTATGCACTTCCATGGTGTAGGGTTAGATAAGTATGAATGGTAGAAACTGGAAAAGACATAAGCTTTGTCAAGTCTCTAAAGGGGAGAAATAATGCCTAAGGATTTTGTGTGTATTTTGTAGATTTTTTAGATTTTTTTTAGAATTATGTAGGTTTTCCTGGATTGCTCACATATCAGGTGGTGCTTGGAGATCACTGGGCAGTTTCTCACACATTCCTGAGTTTTGCCAAGGACACACTATTTTGAAGAGCACCTGCAGAACTCCAACTGAGACAATTAGATAGCTTGAAGACAAAACAGAAGAGAAAGCTCAGAGCCCCTGGGGAGCTTCCAAGGGGCAGTTCTGAGCTATCCTGAGGGTGGGCACCAGGGAAATGAGTACCTCAGGTTGGTTATAGATATCATATATGTAAATTACTGGAAGCTATAAAAACTGTAACATTGCTGGACATGCGTGTGCATACTTTAGGTGAGCACCTGGAAGCTTCCATAATAAAAGGTTATTTAGCTGTCTCAAATAATGCTGTTTTGTGAGTTTTTTGCAGGAATTTAGTCATCACCAGCACCCTGTGTTTGTGAGCATCGATGACTGAGGCAGTGAACTGAAACTGTTCTTTGCTGTCTCAGAATCCTGAGGCTTGGTTCTAAATGAATTTAAGAGGAAGAAGTTTCATTTCCTACAGTTTGTGCCTCTTGTCATTACCTGTGGTAAAAATAAAGAAAGTGGTTTATATTGCTGTATGGAAGTCTACATATTTTTCATGAGAGAAGAAAGTACCCTATGCAGCACAGAAAAAGACAGTCTTTCCCCTAGAGATTTATACTGAGCTCACAAAAAAACCCCAAGCCAAAACAAAACAAAACCAAAAATACAAACCAAAAAACCCAACCAAACAACTATCTCTGAGGAAAGCCAGCTTGCTTATCCACTCTTCATTTTGAGTAGCCTACAGCCTTCAGCATATTCACTCTCCATTGAAACTTTAGCAATGGTTTTCTTAGTTCCTAGACTTTCCAAGAGTTTTTCTCTTTGACAATCAACAACGACTGGAAAGGAGTGTACTCTTCCCCAACTTGCCATTTTTGCAAGTCTCTCTGAAAAGAAATGCCTTCACACAGACTTTGTTGACCCAGCAGACAGCAGTATTTAAAATGTCCGTGAAACTCGCTTGTCACAAAGAGTCTCCTGGTGGATATGACAAGACTACTACTAAGTTTTGAGTTTAAAACATTTCCAATAAAACAACTGAATAATTTTTGCCAGTGATGCTGGGTATTCCACCTGTGCAAATCCCATCAGTCTAATTGAGATCAATCCACTTAAATAACATCACTGGCTGTCATGCCTTTGAGAGATTTTCTCCGTTCTTCAAACATGTCAGAGTCTGCAGTCAGAGTTCTGAGCAATGGGAGACCCAACAGTTCTTCATCATACTAGAGTTTTCAGTCTCTCACTGAAGAATAAGCAGGTCTGCATTCAGTAGCATAGTGATTGTTATAAAATATGAATAGTGCTTATCCACAGCCAAGAAATCACTGATTTGAGCTGACAGACTACTCAACATCGTTATATTATTTGTGTACGTGCAATTGCAGTCCCAGTCACTTAGAAACCTTGTGGGAAGGGGAGCTAAGGAGCACTAAAACTGGGAAGTTCTACTTTACTTCTGGAAAACTTCATCACCTGCACCTGAAAGAGTATTTTCTCTTTTGTGGCAGTAAAATGGCTATTATATGCAATATTTATGTATATTTCCAGACATAGTATCGATAGAGCTCAATCCTTTCTTTTTTGTTATATTTACTAAGACTTAAACCTTTTTGTTTCTTTTTCCTATACAATCAGGTTGCAAAGAAAATCTGATAGGACAGTTCAGATCAGTTTCAGCACAGATTTTGGAAAATTGCTGCTTTTCACTACAGCACTATTCCCATGCAGTTGTCTGGAACTGCTCCCTTCTTCCAACAGGCACCAGCTTACCTATGCAGGGTAAGTCACTTCCTTCTAATGTCAGCATTCCATTCTTAAGCTAATCTTTTTGGTCACTCTCCATGTTTGAAGATTATCATAGATAGTAATAACAGTACAATTTAAATAAGTATGATACAGATTAGAAGAAAAGATTGCAGGCAAACCCCTGCCTGCTGAGAACCTTGTTTCACAGTAATTTCTGCCTCCTGAGTAAGATGTGGTCAGCAAGGATGCACCTAGTGCCATTAGCTCCCATCCTCCCTGACAGCCTGCAGTGTGTGTGCCAGCCCTTTGCTTCAGCATCACCAGGTGCCACTTGGCTTTTTATTTTCATTTCAGCTGTTAAACAATTTAAGGCCTTTACATTCAATAACATAAAATTGCTTTCCAACCCTCCAGAATTCCTGGAGTACCTATCACCTTTACCCAAGGCCCTTTAGGTCTAAATCCTTGTAATATATTGCCTTATAGCAATCAAATATTTGCTCTAACTCAAAATATTTTGACTCTATTATCCTCCGGCACTATGTAGCAAACTACATTGGGAATTGTCTATCAGTTTTTCCCACAGCTTCTGGCAGAGTGTGCTATAAGTTATCAGATGTGTTCTGGAAAGAAATCTTATTGTAAATAACAGCACAATATATCCCTAGCCTCAAAGAAAATATAGATCACTACCCTAAAGGGTTATGTTTCTAGATAGAGTGTTTGCAACTCATTTTCATGTCGCAGAACTCTGTACATTTCCTGGAGAAGAAATAAACCCATTTAGAAATTTTACTAAACAAATTTTAAACAAAAATATTAAAAATAATATTTAAATATAGAATTAAAACATTGAAATATAACTTGTTTATATTTTTGTTCATCAGTTCATACAAGATGGTTGAGATTACTTTTTAGTATCACGTTCTTTACTTCAGAAGAGCATCAATTTCAGGCATATATCTCTTTTCAGCCAGTGAAGCTTTTTTGTAGTTTTCAATTATTTTAAAATTGAAAACTCCCATTCATATCAGTAGCTGGATGTGAATAGCATCAGTATAGGCACAACCAGCTCTGCTAGTTACTACTAAATACTATTTTCATTTTAGCTGAGATAGGCAGAAGTGTCAATTCAATTTGCAGTACTTACAGTTTTTATATGATTTATTTTTCCTTGCAACCAAAATTGTAGTCCTCTACAAACAGGTTTTCTATGTAGTCACTGCCTGTACTGATATCAGGGAAATATTGATGAAACTGGCAATTTGATCACTAAATAGCTGCCTATTTCTCCTTTTACTTGTCTTGAGGATCAATTCACTATTCAGCCTTAAAATTGTCCAGTGTTATAAATGTATGAAGGTCATTTTCGCTGCTGTGACAGAGCTGTATTTGAAGCATCATCACATTTCCAGGCTGAAATCTGGGAGAAAATACAAGAGCAGCAATCCCCTTGATTAAGCGAGGCTGTGTTTTTGGAGCATTGTAAGCCAGGTGTCCTGCCTGCTGGCCCAGACAGGTTGGTAAGAAAGATCTTTACATTTGTGAATGTGGCTGAAAACCCCTAACATGAATTTTGCTTCAAGAGAGAGCAAATTTACCTGCAAGGGCATTCAATTCACCCCTGCCCATCATTACATGGAGATGACTTTGCTAGTCAAGACAACATTTTCACAGCATGGTTCAAAGCAATTTTCAGTTTGGCTACCAAAGCAATTTCCACTTCTTTTTATGTGGCTACTGCTTCCTGGGGGGTGTTTGATTTGCTCTACAAGGATAGCAAAGCTACTTTATGCTTGCACACAGCAAACATGAGAAAATGTCTGTCACTCTTGCACCCCACTTGTGCAAGTTTTGAAGCTTCTGCCTCAGTCCTGCATGAGGCCAAAAAAGGGGCAAACAGTTGCTGCACATGGACCTTCAAAAGCAGGGGACAGACTAGCACATCTGCTAGTGGGTACCTTTCCAATGGAAATCTCACACAGGCAAGCAAAACAGTACTTGGAAAAACACCTGTAGGCTGGAAGGAAAGTAAAAGTCTCTTCTGCCCTGTGCTTAACCCATCTTGCATGTCATGGCTGAATGCCAAATCACCCAGAGCTTTGACATAAAACTATGCATGTCTTCTCCGTATGGTCACCATGCCAAGAACTTCTGTTTTCAGGATTTTCAGTCTCTATTGGTCTCTTATAACATAATGTGCAGGTTTTGGCTGGGGTAGAGTTAACTTTCTTCACAGTGGCTGGTATGGGGCTGTGTTTTGGATGTGCTGAACACAGGGTTGATATTATAGAGATATTTTTGTTATTGATGAGCAGGGCTTACACCGAGCCAAGGCCTTTTCTACTTTTCATACTGCCACACTGTAGTTTGGGGTTTTTTTTCACAGTTGTTTAAATTTACATTGCACATTTACAGATCCACTTGCAAAGCCCAATACACACAAGAGGAACAGTCAGTTGTAGCTGTGCTTCTATGATTAGAAACAGGACTGATGTAGTTACAAAAAATATACAAAATACAAGACAACCAACATAACACTGGTTTGCAGAAACACTTCCTATCGTGCCAGTCTGGTTCTGGTATCAGCCTGAAAACCATTCAGATTTGCTGTGTTTGGTTATGTGAGTGCCTGGATATCAGCTATCTCCCTGTTTTGGTCTGGGGAATAACAGTGCATATGGGTAAATTAGCCATTACCTGAAGCTGGGAAATAGCTGCAGCAACAAAAACCAAAACACTAATCAGACCAGATGAAGTGGGAAGAGAGCCATCAGAGAACACATAATTGCAAGCATTTAGAATGGCTGCTGTATTTCTGGAGCAGATAACAAATAGGAAATGAAATCATGTCTCATTTGAGATCTGAGATAACTGCATAATTTCATTCAATATCTGCTTCTTTACAGGAGAAAGAACTTACAGAACTGTCATAGAGAAGGTACTCAAATCTTAATGCCCCAACATCCCAATCCTGCACCTTGTCAGACCACACTGAGCGAAGCAAGGAGGGAAAGATTTTGTTCCTCCAGACAGCTACCTGCAGCCTGCTCTCAGGAAGGATGATGCACCATAGGCATGTTTCAAACACCTATCCTAAAGAGTTTGGTATCTCAAAATTGATTTAGCACTTCATTTTTTCAGAGGCTTATCTGTGCACCTCTCCCATTCCTGATGATGGAAGCTGGAGAGGTACCTTGCACAAGGGCATGTAGTGATAGAACAAAGGGGAATGAGTTTAAAGACATATTTAGATTAGGCATTAGAAAGAAATTCTTTACTCTGAGGGTGGAGAGGCTTTGGAACAGGTTGTCCAGAGAAGTTGTTCTCATCCCTGGAGGTGTTCAAGGCCAGACTGAGGCTCTGAGCAACCTGGTTATTGAAAGGTGTCTCTGCATGTGGCAGGGAAGTTGGACAGAGATTATCTGTAAGGTCCCTTCCAGCACAAATATTGTATAATTCTCTGATTCCATGATGATTCATAAGCAATAATCTAATGCAAAAGACAGGAATGCTTCACTAGCAAAAGACTGCAATCCTGTTTTGCTAAATCATGACTCAGATTTAGAAAACTCTACCAGAGAAACAGATGCTTTGCTAAGCAGATACATGGCTCCCTGAATTTCAGTGGTGGGAATACTTCAAAAAGGAAGTTTGAAAATTTATTTCCTTCTGGTTGAGTACTTTATAACCTAGTTATGAGATTTTCACCCAAGAGATTAAGATCCAATCCAACTGAGACATAACTGCGTATTTCCTTTATTCTTTGCAAGTTCACATGTTCTTAAAGATTAAGAGGACCTGAACCACAACATTAAGTTTTATCAACTTTGGAAAGGAAAACTGGCCACCATTCAAACAGCACAGGTGAAGTTGGAAATATTGAGTCACCTATTTGTCCTAGTATTCTTAATTCTGCTTGCAAAATTCAAAATGATGTAGAGTGATGGGGAACTGAGAATGGATTTGCGGAGGAATGGTACATGAGCAGCCAGCAACAGCCAAACTAGAAGGCTTCACTCTAGCCAGATGGTTTTTTGAAATGTCTGGGTTTGCTGACAAACCAGAAAAACATTCATTACACTTCTAACAAGACAGTCTTGCTGCAAATCTTGCATGTTTCTTCTGCACTGATGGATCAGTATACGATTGGGTACAGCTTGGAGGTCGAGATTTCAAAATCAGGCTTGGGAAATACAGTGGGAATGATGAAGCCCAAATGGGAGGGAAAAAAAAGTCTTAGTTGTACCCCCAGCTGACTCACTGCTATATTTTTCTGCTGCAGCTTGCTTGGAAGAGTTTTGATTGCACGGTTTTTCAATCCCACATTTCCACCGATAAATTATATACAGCCCAGAAAGCGGACGTTGCAAGGTCCTCCCTTCCCCAGTAGCATGAGCAAGGCAAGAACCATTGCACGCTGTCAGAGCCTCTAGCATGTTGCTGTATCAAAGCAATGAGAGGGTGTGAAGATGATGTAAATTGTGCTCTATTTAAGCAGTCCATTTAAAAATAAGAGCATCAGACCCTGAAGAAATTGTGTCTTCCATGTCCTTTTAAGGAAGAGCTTATCGGGTCCCGAAGATTTTGGCTCCTATAGGGCCCTTAGAGCTGGAATCACTGCTTTATCTAAGTTATCCCACTGCTTTTTCTCTGTCCTACTAATTTTAAAAAATAAATGCTGGAAAGCGCATTTTTGCAGCAGAGCTGGCAATAAGTGTATCAAATCTTAAAACCTCCTCATCTTCTGTTACTATAATGATCAAAATACTAATGCCTTAATTAACTATTTTTATTAGCACTCTGCAGCATTCATATTGAAACTCCATTCATTCATACTGGAGTGTTAGCAGGAATGATGTATTTGCTTTGAAGAACTTCTCTGGTGCTAACATTCCTTTGCAACTTTGATAAAACTTTACAGTATTCCTGAAGACCTGAACTCTTTCTTAAAATACATTTGAAATACTACGTAAGACAGAAACAAAAATTTTAACACTTGTTCCACTATAATCAAACTGCAAAGTAACACATTTGGAAAGTTCCATAAAGTAGAGCATGTCACAAAATATTAAACTGTTTTTTAATTTTATGAACCTTTGCACTGAAGGTGGTTGTCATCTGAGCAACACATACAGCAAATGTCCTTGACTCAGCACCATGGGAAGTGACCACTGAAAGTTGTTGCAACACATGAAGAAAACACAGGGATACTACCTGAAATGCAGGCTGTGTCGTGCCACTTACTGCAGATAGTAACACCTCCATCCAGTACTGACTCACTTTGATACAGTGCAGAAGCACATGAGAAGACACCACATGTTGCACACCACCAGCTCATTATCCTCTGACTCCTCCCAAATGTCGTTGTAGAAGAGAAAGTTCTTCTGCATTAAAAATGTTTTTCTTTTGTCACAAAATTGAAAGTTTCTCTCTTGTCCACCAATTTGTCCTAGCTCTATTTTGATCCATGAGTATATTAAAATGAATGAATCTTCATGGTCCAAAAGTTGGTAAACTGTTTTGGCACGTCATTTCATGTAACATTTTTTGATTAATGACATAACACTCATTGTAGCTGGAGTAGTAAATGTAATTTTGGACAGATTCCATATGTGTAATGGCAATAGCACCAACCTGTTCTACAGGACTTTTTATGATAAAAAAGGCAGCAAAGTGCTTGAATGCTACAAGGATAGTACCAATGACAAAAACTTGAAAAGACAATACAAAATGAGCAAGTTCATTTCAGTCACTGTAACAGGTTCCCACGGAAGTAGTCACAGCACCAAGCCAGAGCTTAAGGAGTGTCTGGGTGATGCACTTAGGCATGTGATTCAGTTTTAGGTAGTTCTGTGAGGAGCAGAGTAGGACTCTGATCCTTATGGGTTCCTTCTGACTTGAGATACTCTATGACTATGATCCTTGTCTGTGAATCTCCTGTAAATATGGGATGGCTCTTCCACACATTTGTGGGTTTTCTAGGGAGTAACAGAAACAACACTGTATTTTTAAACACAATAAATAATACCAAGGAGAATTTTAAAAAGTAGGCATATTCCTGTGTTAATTTAGTGTTCTGTATCTGCAAGCTTTGCCATCCACTGGGCCAGACTGCTATGAGATGGCATCTATGTGACTAAGGAACTTCAGGTATTTTTCCAAAGTGAAATGGTTAATGGAGGTTATTCTCACTGAAAATGGACAGAGCATAAAATTAATTTGTCTGCCTTGTCTTTTCAGTGTGCAGCTTAGGGTAGACAAAACCAAGATATAGCTCCTTCCTTGGCTACATCACCTTTTACTTATCAAATCATACCTCTCAAGTGTTCTAGCAGATACATTTAGGCAAAGTAGTAAAATGAACTAGTTATTCTTTCTTTCATGCTTTTGCAATTTCTCCTCAATTTGGGAACTTGCTGAAGTAAGTGAATGCTCCCTCTGAAGACTCTTGGAACAGTGGCTGTACATGTTCCCTATATTCCTCATCCATGTACCAGTACAGGAGAGCCAGCATGGGAATATTGGAGCGTACTTTCAGGATGGGCTGGGAATAAACGAATTGACACCTAAATTCCAACACACATGCAGTGTGAGGTAGGCATCATATCCATCACAATGTCAGATAGAGCAGGGACTATATATATACATCAAAACATATTTGTTAAGGATTGTATTCAGAAATTGCAACAGATCAGCATGAAGGTGCATTTCTGTTCTGAGGTTTCCCACCTAATTCCAGAGTGGATTGAGAAGCCATGTTTATACATCCTCTTTGCAGAACAAAGTCCATTAAGCTGTAAATTTAAGAAGAAAATGCTACTTTCTTTAGAACACATTACAAAATCTTACTGTGAGTCATCACCCTCAGCTGCAAGTTTAAATTCCAAATGAAATTGTAAGAAAAAAATAAAATATGATAAATATTACTTGTGTAGGGGAAAATCCACTTTAGGGCACAGGAATTATAGTAATTCAGATGCCAGTAGGTCAATCATCAATCTGCATTAGTTGTACCAGATTAATGAAGCATCTGTGGTGTTTGCCCAGATTCACTTTTCCTTTCAGCAATGTATAAATTGTAGCATTCTAGAAAAAAAAAAGCTTAACAAATTCTTGTTTATGCTTGTTTTTTTTCACACTACTGTTGTAATCTACATTTATTTAAATGGTGTTTCTCATTTCTGACATTTTCCCTGAGGCTTGAAGAGCAGGTGTTCAGATATAGCTCCAAGCTGTCAGAAATAAAACTGGCAATGATTTTAACAGACACAGGGCTGAGGAAATAAAAGAAAGTTGTAATTTTGAAAAATTAAATGCCACACAGGATTTGTTAGACTATACAATCATTGCCCAGAGGATATCTTAATTCAGATTTCATCATAAACACAAAATGGGATTATGGTCATGGTGGGAATGACAGTGCAAGACTTGAATTTGAGTTCTCTTGTCTGAAGCGTTTCTTTGCAAACCTAAGGAAAACACAGTGGATCAGAACCTATCAAGATAGGTTTTGATTTCTCTCCTGAGTCCAAAATTAGGGGAACCCTTACTCTAGAGAGACCACTTCAATAGCCTGCTATTGGAAGACCATATGGTTATGTAGCATTTTTCCACTTTGCCCTCCTGACTGTCTGGATAAAATTGACTTATGGGGTGGATCTTTATCACTGACATCTCATTGAGCAGGAACACAAGTTTATTGTGTGGCTGCTTCACAGAATCCTACATACATGTACTGGAACAACTTGAGTAGATATAACCTGTTATTTGTAGTTGGGTCTGTAAAAGAAAGTACATATTCAACTATCTGTTCCTTCTGGTAAGTTCCCACAGGCCCAGTCTTTTGCTCCTCAGTTAAGGAAGTTTGTGTAGATTCAGGAGCAAGTTCTGATCAAGACTAGAGAGGCAGAGTGGGTTAATGTTTTTGCCAAAATGAAAAATAAAAGAAATCTTTTAACACTTCTGAGGAAATTACTGCTTCTTGCTGGCTGAATCACCATCAAGTGTTTGCCTATCTCAAGGGCTAATCAAGATGAACGAAACACATAATTTATCATCCTTCTAATAAGACATTAAGAGAAGGAAAACCTTCAAAAATATTTTGTGCAAAATTACCAAGTGGCAGTAAAATAATGAATATATTCTACTGCTGACTAGAGAAAGATAAATAAACAGAAGTCAGACTTTTTTTTCATATTCAGGTTTTCCAGCCAGCTCTCACAGAGTGCTAGTATAGCACAACTAGTATTAAGAGAATTGAAATAGAATTAAGTACTACTAACAGATCAAGAGACCCCAAACGGGCATGAGAAAGATTGTATCAGTCCTTTGGGTGGGCTACTGCTCCCCTTTAGACTATGGTGAAGACTACAATGACTGTTTCCCCACTGGCTATTCAGGTTGTCAGTTACCCATTCTGCCCCTCCCCTCACCCTATTGCATCCAAGTTCCAAAGCCCTCCCCTCTGATTTCCTTCCTCTTTCCAAGACTCTGTTCTTATTGGATGTTTAATGGTTGCCAACACTCTTTTGACCCAATCCTCTTTCAGTTTCCACCCATTTCCGAGCACCTCCCCAAACTACCCCTTTAAAAGTCAGCGCCTTCTTTAATAAACTGCTTTTTGGGTTCCCCTCCACGCTGAGTGTGGAGTGTTCTCTGGGGAGCTGTTTTCCCCTCGGTCGGTTACCATTAGTTGGTTTGTTTTTCTTTTTTTCCCTAAAGGGCTTCATATATGGACTTCATTATTACCTTCAGAACAAATTGCCTACTGCAATCTAAAACCCAAGTGCTATTAGCTGCAAGCACACAGCAATAATTGAGCACAAAGTGCTTCCTTCAGTGTTTAAGAAAATAGGAGTGACTTGGAGCATGACAAACAGGTAGGCTGATGCATCAGTCTTGTGAATAAATTAAGCCAGGAACTGAGATACCAATGGGTAAAAATCTGGCAAGCTGCTTACCCTTTCATCATTGAACTTGGGAAGTTCAGTGCTTCTACTCAGATGCAGCAAAGCAGTAATTGCACAGATCTAGTAGGAAACTACCTAAATCAGTCCCAGCAAAGGCCAGCATATGTAACTTCACTCACCCCCTTCACAAAGAAGGAAAACTCTCACCCCTGCCATGCTCCTGGAGAGGTGGATTCCTGCACTTTATTTTTTGAGTTGTGTCTATGTGTGTTACTGTATCTAATCACTACAAAAGTGTCAAAAGCAGTAACAGTGACGTTCGAACTAAAAAGTGGGACTGAAATGATTCAGAAAACTAGAAGTAGGAGGTCACACTTCTCATCAGCTGCAGGAGACACAGAGCCAGAAGCTACTGATGCTGATGTGCCCAAAAAACAGGCATCCTGTAAAGCATGCCTACTTGGAATCATTAACTCATCACCACTTACCTGTGTTAACAAACATGTAATGGAAACGCAGCAACTGCCCTAACACTGGGTTGGTAATTTCTCTGTGACACATCTTCCAGGAAAAATAGGACATGCACTGCAGAAACTAACTGAAGATGTCTCCTTCAACCTCAGAAAAGAGGCCCTTCTTGGCTAATTAGAACTGATTAGCTCTTCCTAGATTAACACATGTACTGTACATAGACACCCTCATGTTTTGGACATAACACCCTATGGGATGACTACGAGACCTAAACCACTGAATTCCTACAGCCACCTGTGATGGGCTTTGCAGAACAGTTCCATTTGTTCTATTACTCTGACTGAATGCTCACTTTCACAACAAAGGCATAAACATGAATGAACTAACACTGTGCTTATTAACAGAATAGCACTTATACCCTTTTGCTGCAAGTGAACCTACACAGAAAATACAAGGATCCCCAAGGCAGCACAGTGACTTAAAATGCTCTCCACAAAATCCAGTAAAGTCAACAAACCCCATATAAATTAACAACCTCTGGAAGCAGACAAGATATTTGAGAACTTGAAGGCAAACATTAGAGACAAATTAGTTACAGCAAGGACTCACCTCACTGATGAATACAAAGGCAATTTAAAACACCTGCTCCTGGCACTGCAACCCCTCAAACTGTGCTGTTTGGTTTGGGGATTTTTTTGTGGGTTTTTGGTTGTTTGTTGTTTTTTTTTTTACTTTTACAAAATGTCTAATCTTTTACACATAAAACAATGAAGCGCAGAACAGGGCACAAAAATTACTTGCTAAGAGAAAAGTATGTGCTCTTTTGGAGCACAAATTGCTAATTTTTAGGATTACAATCATCTTAATTGACTGTAAAAGCCATGGCTAACATTACTCTTTAAGGAGGGAAAGAAGAACTAATCTCAGATCTTGATAGTTCATGTTTGTGAATTGCCTAAATTCTAAAGTGCCCCACCTTTATAAACTGAGTTTCATGTACTGTAAAAAAATATAAAATTTGAAAACAATCTTTTGTCTATTCTCTCAGTTTTGGGTATCAAATCATGTTACTTCTGTGCACTTTGTGACATCAGTGTGCTTTAAACACAAACCCTTCCAAAATGGACTGGCTGAAATCTGTTTCCAAGGGCTGGCAAACAAAATCTGAAAGTAACAACTGAAAACTGGGAAAATTTTTGTGATGATAGAAACAATGAAGCTCTCACTGAAGAAAAATACGAAATTGACCATTGTATTTTTAAGCTAAACACTGTTCCTTTGTCTCTTTTTCTTCGTATATGTATTTTTCCATTTACTGTGTGATGTTTAAAAAATAGTTAATTTT
>VWZD01007572.1:5130-71045 GCA_013396695.1 Sakesphorus luctuosus | reverse complement strand
TTCTTGGCCACCTGGGCAGAATGACTATGCCAGGAGAAAGAAAATGCAAAAGAATAAGTGAATATGCCTGGATTATCATTAAACTAAAGCCATTACAGTACTTTTCCAGCCTCCAAAATTAAGGCTACAAGTGATAAAACAGCAGTGGTGCTACGAGCCTTTTTCAAGTAGGTTTTTATTCCTAACCCATGCTTGGTTCAGAGCAATTAAACTGGACAACCCATCCATTTCCATAGCAAGAGAGCTCATATTTAAAGTGTTGCCTTATGGGGGTTTCTTTGCATCCTTAATACTTTGCCATTCAATAGCTCTGTGCTTTGCAGAGCCCTGGAGATAAAAGAACCAATATTGCTTCAAAGGTTATTTCTAGCACAGGAGTAGTTAAGAAACTGTCTGCACACAAATGACAAATTATTGTAATCTGAACAAAGAGCAGGGCAGGAAAGATCCCACCAGTTGGAAACTTAAAAGAAGCAATAGGCAAAGATTAAAAGATGGATTAAAAGAAGAGCTCTGATGCTCCCAAATGGAGCACTGGGGCTAATTGGTACAAATGAGGGACTATTCAGGAGCAGACTTGAAGATGAATTGCCAAGTTCTCATCCTTCTCTCATGAGCTGCAGTGGCCCCTCGAGCAGCGCTGCCAGGGCTCTGTGAATTCTCTAATTCACATGTGCTCACAGCACTGGTGGGAGTCCTGTGCTCCTGGGGCTGATTCTGCCTGCCTTGACAGGGAGGAGGAGGCTGAGCTTGCACTGCCTCAGCTGTGAAATCAGAAGGAAAATATTCCTGTGTAGTGCATTTCTTTCCTAATTTCATTTTATCAGCCTGGTTGGCAGCTCAGTACCATTTGGTTGCATGGTGGGAATAACACTGATGTAGGAATTGCTCTCAGGTTTGGAGATACGGGATGACAGAGCACAGTGCTCCTTTCTGTCCTTAACATCTGCAAGTGTCCCTCTGCTTCTGTGTGAGCAAAGGAAAAATTCTCTGAGGCCTGTGGACACTTCTCTGAGATGGGAGTAGAGCAGCTGGGTGGGCAAGTCAGGTAGTGCCTCCTGGGATTTATTTTCTGGGGTTCCTGTGCAAAAAGCAGGTGCCTGGTATGGAAGGCTGTATTTGAGGGAATGGCAGAGAGGATGTGTCTTGGTGTTTGTCAGACACAGGTTCCTTCTGGTGAGTGAGAAGGTGACAAGGATGTGTCTCTTGGCATTGCCCCTCCAGCCTTTGGGAGAACCAGCAGCAGGAGCTGTGGGATTCATCAGTGGAAGTGCTTCAGTTGACCAAAAGGGAGTTGTCTCCTGCTCTTCCTATGGTGACTTTTATTGTTAGACATACAAGAAGAGTGTGTGACATGAGAAGATGCTGCTGGAAGGCTCTTCAGGGAGAGGCACTGAGGAAAGCAGGAGCCAAGAGAAGCAAGAGCAGATATCCCTGCTAGCACAGCCAGGACCACCAGAACTCATGGCAGCCTTCACAATATTTCTGATAGAGGGCTTTTGGGTGTGGAAATTCAAGCCAAACACCCAAGGTCTGCTTAGTTTGAGTGTAAAAACTTGATTTGCATTATAGTTATCACGAGGCTTGCTTGGCACTGAATCAGGGGTTAATCAGCTCTTTGCAGACCTTGGCTTGGTTTTAGCTTGGCAGCAGGACCTGTGCCTGGGCACTTTACCTTGGCTTTGCATTTCGTTGCAGATCTCTGCTTGTGCATAGGAAATCAAATGTGTGAGAAGTGCAGAGAGGGGCTGGGCTGCATCTGAGAGATGCCATTCCATTGCACTGTGTGTGTGACAAGGTCATCCCAGCTCATAAAGTGCCGCGTCCTGCACTTTGGCCACACCAACCCCTGCAGTGCTCCAGGCTGGGCACAGAGTGGCTGGAGAGCAGCCAGGCAGAAAGGGACCTGGGGGGACTGAGGGACAGGAAGCTCAAGAGGAGCCAAGAGTGTGCCCAGGTGGCCAAGAAGGCCAATGGCATCCTGGCCTGGATCCAAAGTAGCGTGGCCAGCAGGCCCAGGGCAGTGAGCCTTCCCCTGGCCTCTGCCTTGGGGAGGCCACACCTTGAGTGTTGTGTTGAGTTGTGGGCCCCTGAGTTGAGGCAAGAGATTGAGGGGCTGGAGCGGGGCCAGAGAAGAGCAACGAGGCTGGAGAAGGGAGTGGAGCACAAGTGCTGTGGGGAGAGGCTGAGGGAGCTGGGGGTGTTTGTGCTGGAGAAGAGGAGGCTGAGAGGTGACCTCAGCACTGTCTGGAAGTGCCTGAAGGGAAGTTCTGGCCAGGTGGGGGTACCTGTACCCACTGGAAAATTTTCCTGTCCTGGAATGTAACAGCCTGAATCCTGTCATGGTTTCCACTTAGCAATGTATGCTGTAACCCAGAACAGACCTGAAGATCTGGAGTTTCAACATAAGAAACATGGAAACCAGCTGTGATTTTGCTATTGCAATCCCAGGGAAAAATCAGCAGAGCTTCCAGATGAAGTGTTGGAGCTCTTGAGGGTAATAAAAAGACATAGCAGTTTACCAAGGTATATAGGACAGTGCAGCTTCCAAGGTCCCATGGGGTCTATTGCAAGGCTGATTGTATATAAATGATACTATCCATTTCCTGGACACTCTAGAGGAGAGTTGGGCTCATTACTAGATCACAAACATTCTTCATTGTCCATTACAGTAGTAAGAAAGCCAACAGATACTTTGCCTTGACACCATAATTTATAGAATCATAGAACCCCTGAAGGCTTTGGGTTGGAAGGGACTTTAAAGTTCCTGTCATTCCTACCCACTTCCATGGACAGAGTCACCTTCCACCAGACCAGGTTGCTCCAAGTCCCATCCAACCTGGCCTTGGACTTTAAGAGGAAGGAATCTGTCTTGCCAAGTGCTGAGTTGTTCTCTTTTTTTTAAAAATAAGTATAACAAAAATGGGTAATTAAACTCTTCTTGATCCTTCTAATCCCATGACAATTTACTTGTCCTTTGATTGGGCAGATTTGATTCTGGGACTCTGGTTTGGAAAGGCCTTGTTCAAAATGTGGAAAGGAAAAAAAATAGCATTGCCATAAAGCTGGGCATGAAGGTTGCTTGTTAAATAGGCATAAAGTACTTGGGGAGTGGTAAGTGCATTCCTATTTTGATACTAAAATGATTCTTCAGTGCTAGATGAAGTCCCTGCTCTGAGTGACAATATCCTTTTGGGCCTCTTTGGGCTCTGTTTATGGTGATGTGATGGTTCCTTGCTGCTGGTGCAACCTTCTGGCATGAGAGGGGCTCATGGAGCATTCCCTTGCCATTGGGCACATTCCTGCTGTGGTTTTTCCCTGGGTTCATGTGCTGCTTTGCCTTCAGGCAGCTGCTGTTTGCCTGGACAGTGATTTGGTGAGGTCTTTTTCTCTGTACTTGGGCAGTTGGCATTTTGCCAGCTCAACCCGAGACAGATAAATGGTTCCTCCTCCCCCCACCCAGCCAAAGGGAGAAAGAAAAGGGAGAGGGAAGAAAAAACTCTAAACCAGGTTTCTTCTGAAACTAACTACATGTATTTATACAGAAAAGAGAAAATTAAAAGAAAACTACAATATAACACACTCTTACACAAGTTTTAACAAGATATAACAAGAAATAACCTCCCACTCCCCAATTAATACAAAGTGTATTACTCTAGATCCATAAGCACTCTAAAAGGCATTCAGCAAGAAACAGAAAGAGTAAGAGCAAAATGTTTCTACTTCCCTGAAACCAAACAAAATGCAAGGAGCAGCAGCAGAAGCAGGAGCGAGGCCTAAGATAGCAGACAAGGCGTAGCACCTCTTCCCTGCACCTCAGCCATGGTGAAACTGAGCTAAGCCACTCCCACACACTGGATTTTACCCCTTTTGAGATGATGTAAGATGGTATGGAATACAATATTATTGGCTAGAAGAAGTCAGCTGTTCGCTAGCTCAGCCCAGCTCAAGGCAGCTGACAATTTCAGGCCTAAATCTGAACTCCAAGGCCCAAATTTAGGCCCATCAGCCAAACCCATGACAGGCTTTTTGAGACAAGGTCACCCAGGTGCTCTCAAACCACAAACACCTTGAGGGCTTAAAATGAAAGTTAAGATGATCTTTACAGAGCAGAGGAACTTCTCATAAATTTGTTGTGCCTTTGTTCCCACAAATCCTCAGTGGAGGATGTTTCTCACTGTTGCAGACCGTGAGATTTCCTCTGCTCATCTGTGGGACCTCATGATCTTCTCCCTCAGCACTCAGAAATGCTGGCACATCAGGGCACCTGAGCTGGGATATGGGTTGTTAATGCATAATATCCTTAGTGAGAGTTAGTGCCCCTCTTCACAATGTTGCCATTACACTGAAGAAACACTCTATATCCACATAATAAAGATGATTCTTATAAATGGAGAAACAGAGGGGAAGAGTTCTCCATCAAATTTTAATGTGTAGCTACTGCCTGGGCTGACAGGGGGAATATCTCCAGAACTTCTGGGAGCAAGGGAAAACAGATTTCCATTGCAATAACTGTCTGTTCCAGCTCTGTTTTAGCACCCTTGAGAAATGCCTGTGTACACACCTTAAATACTTCCAGGCATATTGAACAAACCTGTTCAAATAACTCCCTTGATTAAACATGTCATTACTCGAGGTTAGCTGTGCATATGTGTGCTCTGCTAGGGTTAAAGGAGGGGTGAATTCCTTGGATTTAAACCTGCCTTGACTAATTTTAGTAGGTTCCATAAATAGCCCTCCCAAATACTTGAGCAATTCATGTTCTACTCTCTAAAGGCAGAAAAGGTTTCTTAGGTAATGGAAAAAGTGGTGATTAGTGAGGGCTGGGGATGAAAAGAGGATATGAAAGTAGCAGAGAAATCCTTTCATATATCACTCGCTGTTCCTGAGGCATTTTCTTCTCCTTGACTTGACTTTAAATTTCCCTGTAGTATGTGAGAGAATCTGCCTCCTAAATTCACACTCTCCAAAATTATTTTACCTCGCCTTTCTATGTGAAAATATACTTTCCTCCTGAGTTGTGCTTGGCAGAAATAGGGAAACTGCTACATAAAAAAAAGAAAATCAATCTAAGAATATGGATTTGAATCTTTATAGAAACATTTTAGACTAGTTTGGGTCCCTGCTGTGTTCACCTGGGGAGCAATACACAGGCAAAGCAATTCATTTCATCTAAGATTTTAGCTACCAAAAATTAGGCATTTGATATTAAGGCAGTTGTTTAGGATTCTATGGTCAGTGCTGCTGAAGGAACAGCTCTGAGGGGGGGGTTGTGTTGTGGGGATGAATCAGCCCCTCAGTGTGCCTGACTCTTTCTTTGGACATGGGAGAGACTGAATGATTGATGAGATCAGACACCCAAGGCCTGACTTGGGTGTTTAAAGTGCCATTTTAGACACAATATCATAGGCAAGGTGTATGTAATGAACTGGGAGATGTAATTGCTCTGGGCGCTTCACAGAACAGATGTTCACCTCCCCTCTGTTCTGCAGGACAGGGAAGCTCAAAATTGAACTTAGAATTCATTCAAGCACATAAATCCCATGCCTAATGCTTGGACACCTCAAATTTGGTCAAGGGTGCCACTGACTGTTTTACTGGCTTTCATAACCTCAGGAGCTGGAGTGACACGGGTGAAATCCAGCCCTCACCTACTCTTTAAAAAGAGCTCATGGAGCTTGCAGGAGTTTGGGGAAGCAACTTCCATGGACATGATCTGTGGACAACTGGATTTGCCCACAGGGTTTCAGTTCACCTGCTTCTATCAAAGCCTTATGTCACCTCTGATGTCCTCTGATGGTCCCCAGGGATACTGGGGTGAGGCAGAGCTGGTCCCCACAGTCCCAGGGTGCTGGTGTATGTATATTTATACCATAAGGTATTTCCAGAATCAAGGGACAGGATGTGGTGCTGGTTTGAAGGCTGGACTTGATAATCTTAAAGGCCTTTTTCAATCTTAATGAATCTATGAGTCCTGTGCTTGTGCTGATATTGGCTGAGAGCAACTCACCCACACTAGTAGGTTGTTTTCCTTAAAGTTGTGTTGCTGGGGTCCCAGGGGTGTGCACAGGGAGATGTTCCTGAGCAGGGACAATGGTCACCCTGATTTACTCTGGGGAGAAATATGAGGGGATTGAGTCCATCATCAGCAAATTTGCTGCTGACACCAAGTTGGGAGGGAGTGTCGACCTGCTGGAAGGCAGGAGGGCTCTGCAGAGGGATCTGGATTGACTGGAGAGATGGGCTGATTGCAATGGGATGNCAACGAGGCTGGAGAAGGGAGTGGAGCACAAGTGCTGTGGGGAGAGGCTGAGGGAGCTGGGGGTGTTTGTGCTGGAGAAGAGGAGGCTGAGAGGTGACCTCAGCACTGTCTGGAAGTGCCACATCAGGGAAGTTGTGGCCAGGTGGGGGTTGGTCTCTTCTCCCAGGCACTCAGCAATAGGACAAGGGGGCACGGGGGGCTCAAGCTCTGCCAGGGGAAATTGAAGTTGGAGATGAGAAAAAACTTCTTTGCAGAGAGAGTGCTGAGGGATTGGAATGGGCTGCCCAGAGAGGGGGTGGATTCCCCATCCCTGGAGGTTTTTCAAGTGAGCTTGGCCGTGGCACTGAGTGCCATGATGTGGTAAAGGGACTGGAGTTGGCCCAAGGGTTGGACTTTGTGATCTCGGAGGTCTTTTCTAACCCAATCCATTCTATGATTCTATGGGACTTGGAGCCAGCAAATATATCAGAATCGAGTCTGAAGACATTAGTTGCAGTAAAACACTTAGCTATTTGGCTGGAAGTCAAGTATTCCAGATCAGCTGCAGTGGCTCACCAGAGGTTTCCCTGCTGCCCTGGTCATGTGGCTGCACAGCCTCTGAGGATTGAGCTCATGGGGTTTGAAACAACCAGCAGTGAAGAACAAGGTAGAACACAGACCCTCAGCAACACCTGTAGCAAACAACAAGTACATTCTCAAAGTTACGTTGCAGCTTAATTAAAGGGGGAGAGGCCTGTCAGACTTAATTTATTTTTAAAAGCCCCATCAAATTTAATTTTTGAGTGCAGCTCTTCCATCTGCTTCCAGGCATTATCTCTGGAGTTCAGGAGCAAAACATATGTCTTGTGGTTAATAAGGATTTGTTTTAATGGATCGTATGACTGGGTGATTAATAACTGCTCCACTCTGATTGTTCTCATTATAAGGAGAACAGGCAGCCCTGCTGCCCAGCCCCAACCTATTGTGAAAAGACATCATAAAATGGGAGATGAAAAATTCCTCTGGTTGAGATGAAAGCAGCTGGATCAAGGGGCTGCTGCACGGAGCTGTGCCGGGAGAGCAGCTCCCTATGGTTCTGATTATTCCTCTTTAGGGATTGGATATCAGGTCATCAAATGTGCACAAAGCAGGGCACTTCAGGCTCTATTTAGACATGGAACTTGAGCTGATGTCTGGCTGCCAGAGGCGCTGTGTTGGCATTCGGGAGGTCCTGACTAAATCCCTCCTTTCCACAGCCTCCCTGTATAACCTTGGGCAAGAAACTCCCTCTAGAAACAGCATCCATGGGGAAATGTCCCCCAGGCAGATCTGAATGACCTCACCAGATTTCCCTCTTTCACTGGCTTACTCCTACCTTGAACTTAGAACCATAGAATCATAGAATCATAGAATGGATTGGGTTGGAAAAGCCCTCCCAGATCATCAAGTCCAACCCTTGGGCCAACTCCAGTCCCTTTACCANTTGCTCTTCTCTGGCCCCGCTCCAGCCCCTCAATCTCTTGCCTCACCTCAGGGGCCCACAACTCAACACAACACTCAAGGTGTGGCCTCACCAGCACAGAGTCCAGGGGAAGGGTCACTGCCCTGTGCCTGCTGGCCACGCTAGTTTGGATCCAGGACACTTCATGTCCCTCCTCCAAGCACAAGTTCAGCTCTCTCTAGAGTTGGACCACATTTCCATGAGAGTAAACGAGAGGAGAACACGACCCTTCTGTTTAATGACCAACTGGTGCTTTCATTTCATGCAACAACCAAATCCAGAGCAATTCATCATATTTGCTTTCATGATACGCTGGCTGAGTATTGGAAACGTTGGGAGCTTTGTTGTCTGGCAGATATTCAACCCAGTTACTTGAGAGGAAATTCCACATATTAAAAGCGTCCAGCGATTGGGGTTATCATCATCTCCACGTCTCATTTTCTCTGTTCCCAATGAAAGCTTGAAAGAGAGAAATTTATTTGCTTGTTTTTAAAAGCACGAGTTGAAATGTGCTCCCAGGCAGGAAATAAAGAGACATTATTACTTCATAGCCCCCTGGGGGCACATGGCAACCGGTCAGGCATGTGGGCCCGGGGCTCAGAAAGCAACACAAACCGGAACAGGTAACTGCTGTCAGTTGGGCTTTGATTTGCTTTTCCAGCGTTAACCTCATGTTAACCTTCAGAGCAGGAGGTCAGGGAAAGGTTGCAGCCTCAGATGCTGGAGAAAGGAGATTTGCCTGCCTGAAATAGCAAAGCCTGTGGAGCTGGCCACAAATAATAATAATAATAAAAGAAGAAATTACTCCCGAATAATGTTTCCATTTCAGTTGAGAATTCTCATTCTATTTATGTGCAGAAGGAAAAAGCATGAGGTGCTTCAGAACAGGGAATAAAATCAATGTTACCCCTGGAGCAGAGGGGGGAAAAATAATATTTTTCTGTATTTTTCTTTAGAGCTTTCACCATGCCCTTCCTGTCTCCAGGACCATGTGCTTGTGTGACGCCCAGGCAATGAGTTGGCATGGAATAGATGATCCTCTGCCCAGGCAGCGGGGCTGTCCATCAATCACCCTGTTTGCTGTGTGGCAGTGATGCCCACAGGCAGGATTTGGGTCTGAGATGCTCTCTGTATCGGGAGCACTGGACACCCTCCCTTAGGATCCAGGGTAGCAAACCAGGGCTTTGCTTCCCTGGTGGAGCCTTTCTGGGCTGAACTGGCCTCTCACAACTCCCTTTTAGCCCCTTCTGTTTGGGATTATCATCTTCCTTTCATACTGAGCTGTGGGACAATGTGGGCACCAGCAACAAAGTGTTAAAGCTCTGATGTGGGCACGAAGCCTTTGTAGAGCTACATAAAAATACCATTGATTGCACAATTGCACCCATAAAAAGGGAAAGGGAGGGAAAATCTCAGAGTGCACAGAGAATATTTCAGTGTTGGCTTCGTTCTTTCCATAAGGGACACTCAGATGGGGCCAATTTGATCCCTAGAAGGGAAGTTCCCTGCCAAGCTGCACCCACTCATCTGCTTGGAAATATTAGGGGGCATGTGGCAACTGGTATTTTCTGGTATGATAAAAGTGTCTCTGTGGCGAGAGAGGTGCAACAAAGTGGGCAAAGCATTGGAGAGAGGAGAGGGAGTGGGAAAGGTGGCTCTTTCTGGGGATGGGATGAGGGATGGATGCAGCCTGGATGGTCCTCTGCCATCCAGATGTGGGATGTGTTGCCTCAGGAGCAGCTGTTTTGCACTGTTGACCTTCTCCTGCAAGGATTAAGCTAATATTGAGTTATGAGATGTATTATTTATGATTAAACTACAGCTTCTTAGTGACCCTTAAATATGAGCAACTAAAATATTTGTCTTCAGGGAAACACTTTCATGGTGAGGGAAAAAAGGGAGAGTTTTTATTATTAATTTTTTGTTGTTGTTGTTAGAACAGATTTTTCATGTTAAGAAAAAAAATCCTCTAGACACAGTTGAGCACAGCCAAAAGTCCTGCTGGACAGAGGTCTCTGGAGTATGGGGATGGTGTGGAGAATGCTTTGGGTTGGCTGTCTGCATTTGGACTGTTTGTTTTAATAATGTCTACTGCCCAAACTCTTACTGGACTTGTAGTTGGTATCTGTTATTTCCTATTCCTGCTTTATCACTGAGTTCTTGTCTGTAAAGATGGGATACATATGCTGAAAGGGATGTGTTTATATCTGAGCCACCAGGATGAAAAAATCCAATTTATATCCCCAGGAGTTCTGTGTTCAGTGGTCACCTCTATGTTGCAGCTCTTCCACCTGAATGGGTGGAATCCCCCACCCAGCAACAATTTCACAGCTCTGTATCTTGATTATCTCCCTATTTAAGGTGGTTACAGTCATGTCCATCCTCTCAGTTCTCTTTGAGGTCCAGTGTCACGTAATGAGTAAGCACAGAAAGTAGGGCTGTTCGGGAAATGCCATTTATTTTAAGTGAAATACTTGAAAGAAATGATGAGTTTAATTATTTATCCCATGAAAAGGTTTTGTAAAAGTTTTGTTTAGAGTCCTTTCTATTTGCTTTTGGCTTGTGTCTAATTTTATATTCTATAAGCAAAAATATGAGAAGTTAAGAAGGGAAAAAATATAGGGGAAACAGCTCTATGGTTTGGGGTTTTTCCATACTTTGAAAGAGAGAAAACTTTAAAGAGGAAGAAAAAGAGGGGAGAAAGGAATGAAAAGCCAAAGTCCTTCCACATTTGGAGAACAAACCCAACATGACACCTTTCAAAATGAACATTTATCATTTTGTTTCATTTTGAAAGTTTTCATTAGAAAAAGAATTCAACCAAATCAACTGTGTTTGTGGAAACTCCTGAGTTCCCTTGGAAACCCGTTTCATTTGTCATGGTTAGAACTTTATGAAGAAAATTGTAACCACGTCGTAGCTCTTCAACTGCCTGAGATTTATGAAGCATGTTAATCAATCACCTCGTCCTGCAGGTGCAGAATATTATAAATAGCAATTAGGAGGAGATGGAGGGATGCCAACCCCAACCCCCTCTCTCCCCCACATCCTGAACTCAGCATCTTCACAGAGCCCTCTGTGCTTAGGAAGGCTCCAGGAATCATTACATCTGGATTTTTGATCCACATCCCAATATCATCTCTTTCTTGTGGTCCTCTAAGTGCTCTGCTTGGGTCCTTTGGAGATTTTTGTCTGCTGTGGCACTGGGAGTGCTCAGTGTTTGACCATGGCTGGGCTGCAGAGCTTCCCTGAGCACTGCTGTCGTTTAAAATGGGCCAATAAATCCCTCTTCTCATTTTCACGAAAGGTTATGACATTTTTGTAATGGAAAACCCTTAACCTGAGTATCTTGTTTCAAATTAATGACACCTTTGACTGAGCAGATTCACTCTCCACAATGCTGCTCTTTAGGGTAGCCTTTTTCAACACTGAAGTTTTGAAGACAAGCTTTGGTTAAAGCATCTGCTTCTGCTTCTCCTTCTCCTCTTCTTGAGCAGCCATTGTATTTCTCTTCCTTGCTTGATTTTCACCTTATTCACACACTGCAACTTGCTGCAAACCACCATGGAGCAAAAGACCATCTTCAACCCTCCTTGTGCTTCTCACAGCATGGACAGCCTGTCCTGGGTCATGGGTATCAGCCTGTCCTTGGATGTTTCCTACCAATAGTGAGGATTCCCCATGAAACCTGAGGTCCTACATGTGCCAAATAGACCTTGGTCATCCCTGGAGCAATCTGGAGGTCACTTGAGCATCCACATTTAGGGCTGCTTGGGCCATGCTCCAATGTGGGATTTTGGCACCAGCTCCACTGTGGGAAGAGGAAAGAGCAGAAGCACATGGACTGATGACAGTTGTTAATGTGGCAACTTCATAGAATCATAGAATGGATTGGGTTGGAAAAGACCTCCAAGATCATCAAGTCCAACCCTTGGTCCAGCTCCAGTCCCTTTACCGGATCATGGCACTCAGTGCCACGGCCAAGCTCAGGTTAAAAACCTCCAGGGATGGGGAATCCACCCCCTCTCTGGGCAGCCCATTCCAAGGCCTGAGCACTCTCTCTGCAAAGNAGGGCCCAGAACTTCTTTGGGGTTTTAATAAAGAGGAGTGTATGTATCACTCTGGGGAACCCCAGCTCTGCTGCTCTTGGCTCTGCAGAAGTGCCCAAATAAGGTAAAATCCAGCCTGTTTCCAAGGGATGTTATCCACTGAAAAATCAGTGTGCTGGGAAATAATTAGTTGTCAGGACAAGCTGCTCATGCCACCTGCCCGCACGTGAGGTCTAGTGGGGTCAGATCCGATGCAGAATCACCAGGGGAAGGGGAAGCTGTCCCCAGATTCGATATGGCAAATTCATATGACACAAAAATTTACTGCTTAGTCCACTTTACCGGAGGTCAGAAAGCAAATAAGAATCCTCTTTGCTTTGAGGAACAGATAGAGTTTGAGTGTAATGTGGGGGTGTTAAATCTTAAAATAAATTCTATTGGTGACTTGTGTGATGGACAGATTTATCTCCATCATGTTCTTTTGTTGCTTCCAGATGAATCTTAACCAGCACCAATCTGAAACTTCCCTTTAATAAACATCAATAACTGAACCTCCTCTCCATATCATGTGGCAGCACTAGGAGCCCAGGCTGAAGTTTTACAGGGGAAATGGTATTTTCAAGGTGGAATATTATAGCCAGACTGGATAAATATCTTGCATTTCCTTGTATTGTCTGGGAACATGCATGGAACAGTTCCCAGTACACTCCTCAAAGCTTTTAGAACATTGAGAGGCCTTCATAAATTTCAAGCAGCCAGGAAAATATTAGAGGAATGTCTTAAGAAGGAGAAGGAAAAAAGAGGGAGAAGGGAGGAAAAAGCAAACTCATAAGAAAGCATCAAAGGGTATATGAGGAATAAATGGAATGTGATTCCATTGGGATGTAGGAGACTCAACTTCTCCCTGTTACACAGGAGGCTTCTTGATTACCTGAAGGTGCCTTGTGCCTCAATTTCCCCTTTCTAAAGCAACATTTATAGCACTTTGCAAGAAAAAATAAATGTATTACTCATGGGCTCTCTGAGCAGGGCAGATGGAGGTGGGGGCTGTAGGGGTTGGAATCTGCATCATGATCACCTGGAATAGCACCCACTGGGGCAGCTGGTGCTTGTCCAGTTGAAGAGCATTCAGTGGCCTCAGTGGCTCATCTCTGTTTCCTGTGGCAGGGAGTTGGTGATTTCTGCTCTGAAGTGAGCTGGTGAAACTTCATTTTTTTCAGGCTGGAGAAACCTGGTCCGTGGGGGCTTACAAGAGAGCTGGAGAGGGACTTCTCACAAGGGCATGGAGTGATTGGATGAGGGGGAATGGCCTTAAGGTGAAGGAGGGCAGACTTAGGTTGAGTATTAGGAAAAAATCCTTGGCTGGGAGGGTGGTCAAGCCCTGGCACAGGTGCCCAGAGAAGCTGTGACTGCCTCAGCCCTGGAAGTGTCCAAGGCCAGGTTGGACAGGGCTTGGAGCAACCTGGGCTGGTGGAAGGTGTCTCTGTCCATGGCAGGGGGTGGGACTGGATGGTCTTTAAGGTCCCCTTCAACCCAAACCATTCTGTGTTTCCATGATCACTGATCATCTCAACGGGGCAGAAAGGAAATGTGTTGGGCAGGAGGATGTTTGGAATACCAGCCCTGGCTGACCCATTCCTTGGAAAAGGGACAGACTTTTCATGCAGTGTGTGTTGGTTTGTTGCTGCATAAAGTGGGTAGATTTGGCCAAAATCCACTGCCCTGGAGGGGTGAGGAGGGAACAGAACAAGGGCAGGGATGCAGGGTTGGTACATCCCACCTGCCAAGGTGCTGAATGGGGCAGCAGCCCTTGCAATGTGGGGGATTCTAAATCCACAAGTCTCATGTCCAGTGGGCAAGGGGGTGTGTGGGGTGAGGAGAGGGTGACTTTAGAGCCATGGCTCATTCCTGATGCTCTTAGGATGCTGGTTCTATGCTCTGACCCATCCCAGCAACCCCAAAGGAGTGGAGGGAGGGTATGTGGAGTTGCCCTGTGAGACTGGGGGCTGCCAAGAACAGGGTGAGTGGGCACTGTGTGGGCACCCAGCTCAGGGGCAACTTAGCCCAAAGAGTTGGTGTGTGGGCTCTCTCCTGGTGGCTCCTGCTTCAGCATGTGGGATTTCTTAATAACAGCAAATATCCCCCAGTGGTTCCCCCCTGACTTATTCCTCCTAATTAAATAAATACCAACACATTTGCAAGAAACTGTGTAGTCACATTGCATTAGCCACAAGAAGACAGATAGTATATTTTTTTGCCTTTCAAGGCTCTCAGAATACCCTACAACTATTAATTAATCCGACTTCCTGACAGTTCTGTAGGGATATGTGATAGTGATCGGCGTGGCTGGGGAAACGGAGCCCCGCAGATCTGAGGGGCTGGGTGAGCACACTGCGTGGCAGGGCTGCAAATGCAAAGCAGAGCTCTCTCCTCGCTGTTTCCTGCTCTAACCACGGCCTGGCTGCCTCCTCCTCACCAAGGACTGTGCGAGTTGGTGGAAAAGTTTTTGCTAAGGGAAGCGATGCCGGTTGGGAGCTTTCAAAGGCTTCTTGCAAACACAGATTGATGGGGTGGGGAACGTTCTTTAAACATTACAGCAAGCACCTTCCCCGTGTCTCTTTCAAGTGAAAGCTTGAAGGAAGGGAATTTGACTGATGTGTGCTTTTATCAAAGCTGTTCCCTACTCTGTAAAGCAGAGGAGCCTACGGAAGTTAAGAAGTTAATGGGGGAAACGGGCATTAAACAGAAAGATCAAATGCATCAGGTAATAGCCAAAGGGATAAAAATGATACAGCACCTGAGAGTGGTGGCAATAAATGTAAAACGCTGCTCTCTCATTTCAGATATATTATTAACTGCTTCTAAGCATACTGGGGACTGTACAAGAAAGGGAAAGCTGTGGATGAGCTTTGATGTGGCCAAAATGTTTCAGGAACTCTGACCAAAGCACCTGTAAAAGCCTTCTGAGCTCCCAGCTGCCAAGGATGTGCTCTTTCTCTGTGAGGGCAGATATAAAAGTTCATGTATTTATAAATATATTTTTTACTGGGGGAAAACCCAATCCAAGAAACAGAAAAAGCATTGTTGGAAAAGCTGTTGGATTGATGAGGATGGAATATGGGGAGAAGTGCAACAGGAAAATTCTGTTTGATGTTCCAGAAAGAAAAATGGGATTTGTTTCCCTTCTGTCCATTACTGAAAATGGCTTTTGAGGAGTTTGAATCTGTGGGATTTTTTGTAGTCTTGTGTCTCCAAAGAAGTGGGAAGAGTGGTAGGCGTGTTCTCTTATCCCTGGTGACCAGTCACAGGAGTTAAGTGAATGGCTGGAGCTGTGCCAGGGCAGGGTCAGGTTGGATCTCAGGGAAAGGCTCTTCCCCCAGAGGGTGGTGGGCACTGAGCAGGCTCCCCAGGGCAGTGGGCACAGCCCCAAGGCTGCCAGAGCTGCAGGAGGGTTTGGATGATCCTCTCAGGCAAATCTTGGTATTGTTGGGGTGTCAGTGCAGGGCCAGGAGTTGGACTCGATGATCCTTGTGGGTCCTTCCAACTCAGGATATTCCACGATTCCATGATTCTGTGACTTTGCCAGCACATTTGCAAATGTTCCTTTGCATGGGATTGCTCTCCTGCTCTTTCCTACAACACTGGGTTTCTCCAGATGCAAAACATGTTTTAGAAATATTTTCAACTCAGCACTTCAACCCGTTGCAGAGAAGGACTTTGAAGTCTGAGTTTCTCCAAGCAGCAATGCTTTGCCCCACTGGAACACTTCACACCCCAGGACACCAGAGAGCCTTGCAAGAACAATTCATTCAGCCTTTTGACGTAGCTGGAAAACCCTATTTCATGCAAAAGATCAAGAGCTCAGAGGGCTTGGCCTTCTGCCTCCCTGAAACAAGGCAAGCTGTGGAGACCAAGACTCAGCAGCTAAAACCCTAAAATACACCAAAAGAGGCAGCTCCCAGCAAGGCTCTCCATGTTACCATGTTGGTATTTCCCAAAAGAAGTCTTTTGGTTGCTCTGGGCTTCAACCTGGGGTTGATTTGTATGTCTCCTATAGTGCAAGACAGCTACAAAATCCTTTTTAAGGGCCATTTTTTGGTGCTACAATGGTACAGAAAAGCTGTGAATCCACCAGTAATATGGAGAGATCTGTCAGCAAACCTTGGGACCTATTTCTGCTTGTCCACCCTGTCCCTGCATGGCTGTGGGCTCTGTCCTGGCTCTGGGCAAACCCAGATTTGGAAATATTTGAGATATTGGGGTTGACAGTGCAGTGAGGGGTTGGGATTCTGGGAAAATTCCCCCCATCCCCAGCTGGTCCTGCTGATCCTTGGGCTGGTTTTGCAGAGGAGCAATATGAATCCATGAAGGAGGTGATGTGGAATGATATCCCAAGGAGTTTAAAGCACTGTGGAAAAATTATGTTTATACTTTGGTTTTCTGTCTGCAGGATGGATCCTGGGACTGGGGGGTGGTACAAGAATCTGCACAGCTGGAGATTTTTAGCAGATCAAATCAGCCTTTTTTGAGTGGTTTGGGTTGGTTTGATCCTGTTTGGGACCCTTCCTTTTGGTTCTGCTTTCTGTGATGTCCCAGTAAAAAATAAAAAATAATAATAATAAAAGAAATTACTGTAATCAAGGCATTGATTAGGAGTGTTAGGAAGAGGTTTGCATCCAGCCTGGCTGGGATTCTTCTGGAAACACGATGACTGATCCTCTCATTCCAATCAAGGTGATGTCACCAGTCTCACTGTGGATGTGCAGCTACAGGGGAGGCCTGAAGAGCTGTTAATGAGCACCAAAGAAATGAAATTATAAATGATAGCTGTAATACCTGGGAGGGTGGGAAGCTGTAACACAGTGAGATAGAGATGGAACAGAGAGAGATGTAAAAATAGTGTAAACTGGAAATTCAGGTTTACTCCAGGATTCCCAGCTTACAGCTCTGGTGTTCCCTCCCATGACTCATTGATATTGCCAGAATAATGAATTGGGGTGAGAAATGTGAGTCAGGATTTTTTTCACCTGATTTCTGTTTTTCTATCTTTTATGGCTTCAGGTCAGGCTCTTAATATAATCCCCATTTAACCCATGAAGCTTAATATGTAAACCTCCTACTGGCAGACATCAGCAAGCTTTCAGAGCCAACATCTACACCAGGTTCACCATTTGTCTGCACCATTCCTCGTGCATTCCCAGGCATGTGACAGCCTGCTCAGCCCCCTGATGCCCAGGGCCAGGGACTGGTGCTAAATAGTCCCATCCTTTCCTGGGAGGCTGTAGAGGTTGTGCAGTTGGTGCTGGGCATGCCCACAACCAGTTTGGGAGGAGCAGGGATGGAGGAGCAGAACTGGGTCAAGGAATGTGGAGCCCTGAAGAGAACGTGGATCAGCTCACCATGAGCTTCCTAGGATAGGGGAGACCTTTGGGACAACCATGACCAGAGACTCGAGGATGTGGTGCAGCTGCTGCTGCTGCTGGTGAATGTGGGAGGATCACAGGGGCACTGCTCTGGCTTAGACCAGTCTAAGGGGTCTGCAAGCCTGGCCATGCCATCACCCTCTGAATAGTCCAGCCCATCTCAACTCCCCTTCAATTTCTGGAAGTCCAAGAGTGTCCTTTTGAGCTTGAGGAGTTCCTGGGATTGTGTTGTGTATTAAACTCTGCTCTGACACAGTCTGTGTATCTAAATCGTGGGGCAGAGGGTGCTGCCCAGCTCTGGGCTCTGTGCTGGCTTCTGTTCATGTGTCCAAGGCTGGAGAACTTGCTCTGGGTGCAGGGGAACCCACTGGAACTGTCCTGATGCAGAGGCCAGGAGCAGAATGAGCAGTGCTTGGACACAGCTTGTGGGATGTTCAGGGCAGAAAATGGGCAGTTCTCAGATAAAATGGATGAAGAGTTGTCTAAGGTGAGAACTGGACCCAAGATGAAGAGGAGGTGAGTGAGAGAGGGTCAGGGAGAACAAAACCTCAGGATGCCTGGGGCTGGCAGATTCTAAATCTCTCAAAGCTCTGTCAGAGAAAGAGCTGAAAGGTCCTGAGTCTGGTTATACACATCAGAGATGGCAGCTGGTACAATTAATCTCCTGCCCTTTGTGAATCTTTAGATGAAGCCTCTGAGTAAATGAGGAAAGGTAAGGAAAGGTCTTTGTGGCCCTTTCTTTCATCCCAATGGGCTCCTCATCCTGGAGTAAATGAGTAACAGCCTCAGCTGCAGAAGGCTCTGCCTTGGCTCCAGGGTTGCTTCTTCCCCAGTGTTAAGTAGTGCAGTGTAACTTGTTGCCCTCAGCTTGTCTTTCAGCTTAATTCAGCCAAAGCTGGCTGTGTCACAGCCTCACTCAGCAGAATCTTGTCTAAAATACCTCACATCCTAAAGAAAGGCAATAGTTATTAGTATTTAAAATATTATTGAAATCATACAAACACGTACGGACTCCTTTCACTTACCCAGGATAAGAGGGAAATAGCTTTTTTTTCCTGATTCTCTGTTTTGAAGACTTTATGTTCTAGTTCCAACTTTGAGAAGCATGTGAGAGGAGGAGGAATACTGCTGTAGCTGGGAATATCTAAGGAGTTTAAAGGAAAGGCTTGTATCTGTCATGAAACTGGCAGATATAACTGGCGAAAACAGTCACAAGCTGTTTGCAGGTGGGAGGAGATAGAGCTGCCAGGGCCTGCCATACTGGGACTGTTTGATTTCCACTGTGGTCCAGACTGGGAGATCCAGGCATGGACCTGGGTTGGTTCTGCTGGATGAAGTGCAGGCAGATCAGAAACATTTCTGTCCCCAGGGCACCTGCAGTGTGAGCCAGGGCACAGGGGCAGGAGCAGATGGGCTGGAGGAGCACAGAGGTGCAGTGACACAGATCTCTGGGACACCAGATCAGTACAAGACACTGCACCCAGAGACACCTCTTCAGTCCAACCCACCAGCAGCCCCTCAGCCCTCTGTGTCTGGAGCTGGGTGCTCACTGGGAGGTCTGTGGTGATCTGGGCTGGATCTGCAGGCACTGGGGTTTGCTGAGGGTTTCCAGTCCCTTCATGCTCTCCTGGATTTGTCAAACAGGCAAATCTGGTGATTCAGGCCTTCTAACCCCACCTGTATCACCATCTCAGCATGTCCCTCACCAAGTCTGGTGACATCTCTTACAAACCATCCCTGCTGCTTCACCACTGTCCCACCTCGTGGTAGTGCTGCAGAGGACCATGGCATCAGTGATCTGTGGGGCCAGAGGGGAGTGGCTGGTCCATCCCCCTGCTCCAGGGTGGGTGTGGGCCTCGTTTCTGGCAGATGTTCCCCCTTCTTTTTCTTGAACTGCTCTTCTGAAAGACTTTTTACGGTGTCCTCATATGTTTGTGCAGTCCAGGATCACAACAGGTAAGTCTCCCTTCTTTGTCAAAAGCAATGCTGGTACCAGCCTGGTGTTTTCTCCATCTCCTGGTGGGTCTCCAGTCCTCCAAGAAAGGACACATCAGCTGCCAGAACCCATTTTAGCTCTGGTATATTCATATCCCCACAAAGTCTGGCTCTCAACTGTCAGAAGGATTTAGCCTTCCTTGGCTCTCTTTTTCCAAAAGGGAAAAGAGAGGCAGGAGGTGGTTATTTGGAATATTCTCAAAAGCATCAAACCCCTCCATGTAGGCACTGAAATTGTATGAGTGTTCTGGGCAGAACCATGGCTCTTCAATGTTTGAGGCATGTCTGGAGGAAGGAAAAATGCCACCTCACTTGAGTTAAAAACTATCTGAGCTGGTCAAGTGTCCACTTAACACACCCCTTCTGCCTGCTCCTGCCTCAGTGGTGTTGTGCAGGCTGCAGGACCCCCAATATCTCAGCAGTCACCCTTTGGGGGGTTGGATTTTCCTCCCGTCCCTCCTTTCCTCTCAGAGTCATCATCTGCTCTTCCCTCACTTTCTGCTGCTTCTTAAACCATCCAGGGCCGCCTGTGAATAAAACTAGGTAGCCTAAGCAAGGCAGAAAATGTGGCAATCAATTAAAAGCCCAACAAAGTGCCTTTGTGCTCGGCTTTGCAGTGGGAATGAATGGCTGTCTTGTCAGAAGAGTTTCTACTGTATTAAGAAAGCATTCTACCTTCACCCGTTGTGCTCCTGCTTGCACAAGTCTCATTACTGTGCCAGCAATAATAGTGTCTAATTAAGCAGAATAAAGAGAGATGACGCGTAATGGTTACAGGATAGAGAAGTTATTCGTCAGAGGGAGGTAATAAATTACTGAATCCTGAGTCCTGCTATGCTGCAAAAGATGTAGTCAAAAAGAGCCAAATCTTGTTTTAACTTTTGATAAATTGACCAGCTCAGGTTGGTGTTTTGTTCAGCTCAGGTTGGTGTTTGGTTCAGCCCAGGTTGGTTTTTATTTCAGCTCAGGTTGATGTTTCAGCTCAGGTTGGGGTTTGTTTCAGCTCAGGTTGATGTTTCAGCTCAGGTTGGGGTTTGTTTCAGCTCATGTTGGTGTTTGGTTCAGCCCAGGTTGGTGTTTATTTGTGCGTAGCCTCAACAGATTTATACATTTTTTCACTCCTCTAAATGAATTGATCAAAACCATGGACATGAGGGTGGAGGCAGAACAATGATGAGATCAGCTGCTCATTCTAAGGGGCACAAGTGCATGCTGCTGCTGAGGTGCTCTGGGGGAACTCCTGTGCCTGGCACTGTGCCCTGGCAGTTTTGGCTTCAGGCTTTGGCTCCACATTTATTGCTGGGTTGTTGCCCTTTCCCTGGTAAGGAGCTCCACAAACCCTGCCCTGTGCAGGGGGGCAAGAGGCAGGAATGTCATTAAGGCCACACCACGATTCCTGGGCTGTGGATAATGAACAATTCCTGACAAAATGAGGTGGTTGGAGCCGTTCTGAGATAAAAACCTGCCTGTCATTCTGTTGCACGAACCGATATTACAATTTTATCTGCGCCGCGCGGTTCGCTTTTATCCCGTTTCCTGTTTGAAGGGATTTGAGCAGAATAGATAATCCTAACTTTGAACATAAATCACTGAGCTGCACGGCTGATGGATGCTTTGCACTTTTTTTTTATGATAATGGCTGATTGGAGGCTGGGAGGGAAAATGCCAGGGGCTTATCTCTGTGGAGCAGCATTTGGAGGGTGCGTGGAGGGCTGAGGGAAGGGGAGGCAGTGGCACGAGGTGGGGCCCTTTTGTGTGTTTTTGTCTGTTTGTTTATTTTGAACATCTGAACTTGAGCAGAGATACTCTGGGATGCTGGTGGGAACTTTGGGAGTTGGGGTCTGCACAGACATTGTGGCACAAGGTGAGGGTGGGCATCCCCCAGGGACCTCTGAGACAGCAGAGTCCGCCAGGGCCTCACCACATGCAGGGCTGAGCTGCAGATAGTTCATCAATCCCCCTGAAGGGACTTGGGGATGCCAAAGAACCATCAAATAGAGCCCACGGATTGTTACTCTTTAAAACTAAGAATAGTTTAAAAAGAAAAATACAACTCTTTTTTTTTGTTTTCCTTTTACCCACAAAATAGATGACAGCTCTGAAAGTGCACTTTTCCTTCTGAAGATGTAAATCCCCAGAAAGGTCATGTTTCATTTTGGTTTTGAATGTTTCTTATTTTTAAAAGATTTATTTTACTCCAATTAGCTTAAATTTCAAAGTAATTTTAAACCAGAAAACTGGATTCTTTCTTTGCTTACAACTTCTGTCTCTTTTTTTTTAATTAAAAAAAAAAAAAGAGAGAGAAAAAACCCCTCAACATCAAAACAGATGCTCTCCTTAGAAAAGTTGTTTTTTGATGAAACAGATTAATTGGAGTTTTCTAATCAAATCTTCAAAAAACTTCCAGGCAGCTTTACTGAGGCATTGAAGTATCATTTTAAAGGGTGAGTTTTCTTCATGTCACCCTCAGAAAGTTGCCTTTCTCCAGCGACTCTAAAGGGCCTCTTGGCAACTGCTTTGGATTAGATTCCTAGAAGGGTTTTTTTGCCTGTGAATAGATGAGTATTTGGGTTCACAGGATGATTGCAATTCTGAAGCAAACCCCCAGTTTGCCTCCAGGTGTGCTCCAGATGCTCTCCATCCCCTCGTGGAGGTTTAATGGTGCAAATCCTGAGTTTTCCAACAGCTCTGAACCACAAGCACGCTCAGGATGTTTATTCTGGGCCATCAGACTAAACCGCGTGCAAAATCAATCACTCCATGGTGCACAGAAAGGAGATGGTCCAGTGTCAGTCCCAGGTATGCAGATACTGCAGATCTGACCATGACACCAAGTTACTTGTCAGTCTAGATGCAGCTTTTGATCATGGAATCATTTAGGTTGGAAAAGATCTACAAGACCATTGAGTCCCACCTTTGACTAAATCCCACCTTGTCCCCCATTCCAGAGCACTGAGTGCCATGGCCAGTCCTTCCTTGGACACCTCCGGGGTGGTGACTCCAAACCTCCCTGGGCAGCCCCTTCCAATGCCTGACCACCCTCTCCATGAAGAAATTCCTCCTGATGTCCAACCTGAACCTCCCCTGGCACAGCTTGAAGCCACGTGCTCTTGTCCTATCAATGATGACTAAAACTGTGTCAGTTGAAAATCATCTGGCGTGGTTCAACCTTGTTTGAAAACCAGTAACAGGCTGAGGTGGTTTGAAGACCTTCTTCATGTTACTTATCCTTGTCGCAGCTCTTGATCTGACACCATCAGCTTTTGGGAGGGCCTGTGCTGACCCTTGGGCAGGTGTGGCCTCTGCCCAAAGGAGGAGGCTGCTGGGAGGGGTCTGTGGGAGATGGGAGATGATGTGGCATCAACAACAGGACTCTGAGTGCCAGGGCAAAGCTTTTGAGGGTCCTCATGAGACAAGGGACTGTCCAGTGTCACCTTGGCCACAGGGCACACAGATGCTTAATGTGATGGGAAGTGTGTTCATCTGGGACCTGTTCAGTGCACAGGGTGGGGTCAGGGAGCTAAAATCTTCTCTAAATTACTTCTCTACACAAAGGCTATGAGAGGACCAGAGTTTCCTCCAAGAATACATGGAGAGTGTCCATACTACACAACTGAACTCTGAAGGAGGAGTTGCTTTGGGCGTGGCTGGGATTTGGGGCCTTAGAGCATTAAGAGTCAGTACAAATGTCAGGAAAGGGAAGTCAGAGGAATCTGAGGCTAAAGGGATTGAAGATGCAAGATCCAGCCTTGGTGTCTTTCTTCCAGCTTGTCAGAGGGTCTCCAGGAGAAGCTGTGCCTCAGGTACCTCTGTTGGAGGTTCATGTAGAGCTTTGACACTTTGGAGCTGGTCTGCTACAAGCCATTCCTCACTGAGGTGTTTTGTGGAGTCAAAATTCACAACATTGTTCTACTTCTACTGGTTTGATCCCAATAAATATTTTTCTGAAGTGAGTAAAGAGTTTTCATGTTGATTGCCCCAGTCAGGTATCTCTTCAAGTCTGTGGGGAACATCTCAAGGGCAGGAGACCCCTGGGGCATGCCCAGGACACTCAGCCTGAAGAACTGGTGTCCAAGGAGACAGAGCAGACTAAAGGTAGGAAAAAGCAGTATCACCAACCTAACATGACTGAAAGGAAAACGACCTCGACTAGACCTAAATGACCCTTCTTCAGGTGCCTCTTTCCCCCCTGGATTTTGTTCAATATTCTGGTTATTTGCAGTAGTCAGGTCTGGCAAGAAAATCCACCATCTCCACTTTTCCTGCAAACACTTTGGGCTCCTGTGGTGCTTTGGGAAGGATGTTCCAGCTGCCTCATACTCTTTCTTCTTCAGAGACCAAATGGAGTTTGAACTTCACCTCCCATCTCCTGCCTGACAGCCTTATGGTGGGGTAACTCCTCGACACCAAAACACATTTTAAGGCATGACATGACCCCAGAATTAGCCCAGCACACATGAACGTTTCCTTTTATGAACCAGCATAGTTGCATTTCAAAAGAGAAATCTTCAGGCTTTAGGGTGAAAAGTGAGCCTTATTTTTAGTCGGGAGCATTCCATTTTTTAAAGAAAGCACTTTAAAGCAAAAAAATAAGTCCACCATTTTCTTCCTAAGATTTGTTGCTGTCCAGAAGCCCAGTTTTCTGGGAAAGAGAACTTTTTTGGGAATGGGATTAATTATTCTATTGCAGTTTCAAAGGGGGTGACATGAGCATAAACTGGAAAAGGAACAGCTCTTAGAAAAGGCAGAAAGTGATCAAATCTCCCACAGGAGACAATTTGGGTAATGCAATCTGCTCAAACAACAAGTTCTTTAAACTCTAACTTTAAATTTCTTTTGAGCTTGAACAGGTCAATAACATTTTTCCCCATTTGGAGAGGAATAGAAAAATTAACTTTATTTTTTTTTCTCTCAGGCATTTGTGTTATTTAACAGCCTTTTAGAAACCCATTTCCTGAGCTATTTTAAGCTGCAGGCACA
This sequence comes from Sakesphorus luctuosus, assembly GCA_013396695.1. Lineage (NCBI taxonomy): Eukaryota > Metazoa > Chordata > Aves > Passeriformes > Thamnophilidae > Sakesphorus > Sakesphorus luctuosus. The sequence continues at coordinate 46,856 of VWZD01007572.1, read as the reverse complement.
GTTAGGAGACCACATCTGAGTGACGATTTAAATCTCTAGACAGCTCAGGAGATAAGTCAAAACAAATTTCAGGATGTTCCTCTAAAGAGCTGTTTCCACTTAAGTCATTCCCATTGGGAGCCTGGTTACAGAATCACCTAATCTGCTACACATTTTATACATTTAAACAGATCCATTTGAAAGAAAGTTTGTGAAATTTGCTGTGCAGTGAATACATAATGAGCACCACAGGAGGAGGCTGGAAATTGCTGCTGGTTTTTAGCTCTTCACTTTGTTGATGTTGATAACTTCATGGGATCCTGATTTTTTATTTCTTTTTTACTGCCATCTTTCAGGCAGGACAACTCCTTTGCTCCCCAAAAATATGTTAGTGCAGGAAGGCTACTTGGTGTGAGAAAGGTGCTGTGCAGAGGGCAGGTAAAGGAATATGTTATCATATGGGAAGAATGTAAAGGGAGGGATGGGAAAAGAAGGAGGACATTGATAGATCAGGTCACTGGAAAGGGGATTTGGAGAAGGGAGGGGAAACAAGATCCACCCCTGTGGGTTGTTGTAGTGGTTTCTGTTGCAGAGATTTTTGGCATAGACACCTCATTTCCCCTTGTGCCCCATCTCTGGAAGTGTCCAAGGCCAGGTTGGACAGGGCTTGGAGCAACCTGGGCTGGTGGAAGGTGTCCCTGCCCATGGCAGGGAGTGGAAGCAGATGAAGATTTTAAAAGTCCTTTCCAACCCAAACCATTCTGTGTTTCTGTGACTCAGGAAGATGAAAATCTTCACTGTACCAGAGCTGGCACGGCAGACAGCCTGTTGCAGCCCCTGGCCCAGGTTCCAGTTTCCTGGGATCCCAGACATCTTTGGTGTGGAGCAGATGTATCTGCTTCTAGTGTCCAAAGCAGGGCAGTGATTTCAGAGGCTCATACAGCACAGAGTCACTTCACAGAATCACAGAGCTGGAAGGGATCCACAAGGACCATCGGGTCCAGCTCCTGGTCGTGCACAGGACATCCCCAAGGGTGACATGACTTCTGGCACACTGGGACCCAAACCCATCCATATCCTGCCTCCAATAGTGACGTGTGGACCATCACTGTATTTCTCTCACCAAGAAAGTCAATTCTGGTATGTCAGGAGGGAATTCTGGTATTCCTGGGCTTGCAGGCATTGTGAACAACTGGAGAGCCAGGACTCAGGGGCCAGGACTAGCAGTGCAGGTTGTACACCAGTGATCTACTGGCAGCTCCTGAGGGACAATTGTCTGCAACTACTGCAAGGCTGTGTTAAGGATGTTGAAGTCAAGTGCTGCTTCTTGTAGTGGGAAATGATGTGATAAGGGGTAATGCCAAAATGTGATTCAGAATGAGTATTTGGAGAATATCCAACCAAATAAAAATCCAATGGATACTGCGGGCTGGGAGAGGCTCTCAGAGAAGTGTCTGTCCACCCTTGAAGACCTGATTCTGTTTGACCCCAAGGTCTGGCTGCATGAGGCCAAGGCTGACTTGTTCTACTGTTGACATTAGTTTTGTTTTGGGGAGGAAAGTTGGACCAAAAACCTTCCAACCAAGATCTCTGCAGCTCTGCAGTGACAGATATTCACAGTCTTTGGGGTCAAAGCTCAGAGGTGCAGAAGGAATGCTGCCTGCTTTCATTTCCTTCATTGAGCATTGTCAAAATATCTCAGCAGAGGCTTTTCCAAGGACAACACTCAGCTCCATGATTGGACTCCTCCTCCCCAGCCATCAACTAACATAAGTCAGCAGCTACAGAAGCTTCTTACTTGAAAAGCACCATTTACCCTTTGGTGTTTCTCATTTTTAAAATGTTGGTCAGAATGTGGAGGAGAAACTGTGGAGTGGAGCCAAACTAAAGTAACATTTGGAATATACAGCCCAGTCTGTGTCCTGAAAACTCCCATTGTGATACTACTTTGTTCTGGATTTCACAACTGAAACACAAAACTTGGGTCTCTCCTGCCTTAACTTCTTAACCTGCGCTCTCTTCCCAACCCCATCACAGGAGAGCAGCTTGATGGACTCAGATCTTGACACTGGACTTGCTTTTTACTTTGGATGAATTTAGCTCTTCCATCACAGCATATTTGACTCCTAAAGGGAATGATATTTATGTGACTTGTATAAATGGTGCACTAGCTGATTTTATTTTTTTTTAAGTTCTTTGCATTTGCAGAGGCAAAAGTAGGGCAAGTGCTCTGTTTCCCTCTGTGATGGCTACTCATGTTCACCCTTTTCCATTTTCCAACAGAATTTGAAGCTGAAGAGTCCACTGGGGTTGTCTAATTTGACCTTCTTTATAACACATCAAGATCTTTCCTATTGATTCCTCCATCAGTCCCTGGCTTGTGGTTAGACTAAAGGAAGTATTTTACACATAATCTATTAAAAGCATCGTAATTCTTGAGTGTTAACTCCATCCCATGGCTGTAGTGCAGCAGTTGGATAACTGACTCTTTAAAAAGTGTTGTGTGTCTACAAATAACATTTCATGTTTTATACACTAAACGACTTTCTATCACCTTCTTACAGTTCCAAGGGAAGTTGAATTTTGACTTTACATCTGCCTGTCTTCTCTTGTCCTCTCTTATCAGCTCCAAAATTCCAAATAATACATTCCAAATAGTATCCACAGAGGTGGATGTGAGTGAGAAACACACTCTTCAAGCTTTTCTTCTCTCATGTCCCTATTTCCGCTCAGGACACAACATTTGCATGCACAAATGTCACACCAGGTGCTCAGATGCTTTCCAGTTTCTTCAAGTGAGGTGCTGGGAAAACACAACGGGCTGGAATGTTTTGTGGGTTTCTGTCATCTGTTTTCTTACCAGCCTGACTGCTAAGAAGAAAAGAAAACATGCAGCACCCCGCCATAATTTAGCAAAGACAGGGAAAATGTGGCCTTCCCCACCTGGGTTTACACAGGGTCTTGATGCCAGGGGTAGACAAGCCTGATCATGTTTCTAAGAGGGAATTATCCCAGATTAGAGGGAGGAATGGTGGTGTTTGTCCTTCCTGGTGACATGTGGCCTTGCACTCAGATGTCCAGGCCCTCCCATGAGACTGGACAGCTGCTCTGGCCTGTCCTCAGACAGGCTGGGGCCAGGCAGGAGCCTGTGGGAACGTGGTGAGAGGCACCTGCTCCAAACCCCACTGAGACAGCAGGGAAAGCAATGGCTTATGTGAGCTCCCTCAGTGCCAGGTGCTGCCCTGCCTGTTCCCCATCAGATGCCATTACTGGGAGGTCAAACAAAGCTGTGCACTGAGGCTGCCCCAAAGGTCTGCTTGCAAACTGATATGGCTGCAGATCTCCTTCACCTCCAGCACCGACAGCAGGCACTGGGAGGGAGGGGATGCTGCCAGCTCAGCTCAGCTTTGGGCAGCTCTGGGGAGGGGTCGTGGCCTCTTTGGAGGCATCTTAGAAGGTTGGGAGTGTGGGAAAAGACTGGTCACTGCAAAGTAAGGCTTTGCTTTGCCCTGGTGAGAATCCTCAGGGAAGGATGTTGTCTTTGGTTATTCTCTCAGTTACAACTAATAAACTAATCCTAGAAGAGGCACGTGCTCAGTGGAAGGTCTCAGAAGCCCTCCCTGTGCCTGAGAGCTGCTTGACAGTGGGTTTCTAAGAGATTCACCACCATCCAGCTGCCTTGGAAAGGTGCGTTGGTGTTGCTGCTTCTCAGGCTTAGTCTGTAAATGCCTGGTGGTTTGAGTGCTCAGTCAGGGATTGAGGGGTTGAGGTTTGACACCTTCCCAGACTGGTGGTGCTCAGAGCCCTATTAGAGCACCTCAGCACAGGCCAAGCAGCTTCCTGGGGGACAGAAGGACTTTATTTTGAGCAAAACTATGATGAAAACCTGGAATTTTGTTCAATCAGTTTGGGGGCTTTTGTTTGTTTGTTTTGAGATTGTGGAATTTTTTTTTAAAAGTCAACATTTTCCTGAACAACTGAGTTTTGCCATTATTGACATGTGCTCCATCCCTGGCAGTGTCCAAGGCCAGGCTGGGCAGGACTCTGAGCAACCTGGGCTAGTGGAAGGTGTCCCTGCCCATGGCAGGGGGTGGAATGAGATGAGCTTTAAAGTTCCTTCCAGCCCAAATCATTCTGTGGTGATCCTGTGATATTTCATTTCAGTGTAGTCAAAACAGATTATTTTGATCCATTTAAAAAAAAAAAATTAGATTTCATTCTCACTGTGATATTGAAATCCAGACAAGGTATCTCGAAATGAACGTCTGAATCAGAACAAAATGCTTTGGTGGTTTCCCATCAAAAAGTGAAATGATTTTACACTTTTGCAACGTGTCTTAATTTCATTAAGTCAACTCTTTCTTAGATGAGAAAACAGTCTCTAGGAGAGTCCTTCAAGCAGCCCTAGTGCAAGTGCCTGGTACAGATCCCAGTCACGTATGGAAAAGAGACAAACTGTGGAGAGCACTCACTGTTCCAACAGCAGAGCAAACCATTTCAGACAGCTCTGGTTGTGCAGCCTCCCCCTGTCACTTGGAATTTAAAGGGAACCTTTTGTGGCATAAACACAACTGATGGCTCTGTACAACTTGTGAAGTCTTTTGCTGATGAAACCTGTTGGAAATACGGGGTTTGGTGCACAAAGAAAGGCAGCCCAAAGGTTTTGATCACATCCTCCTGCCTGATTAGGTGTGACATTATTCCATGCTGGTTTGTATCACTGGTTACCAAACCTGGGCAGAAAGTACATGTAAGTGGTGTCTTTTTCTCCTCTGAATGATTAAGAGAACATTTGATCTTATAGATAGAAGCAGTAATTGACTTCATTTAAAGATTAACTCAGTGTAATGCCTTCTGAAAAGAAAAATGTTATTAAGAAAGTTGTCAATCACAAAGTTGATGCCTTTTTTAATACAGTCTGAAAGTGTTATAATTTTAATACCTCAAAGGCCAAAGCAAATTATCGAGCTGAAATTACAGATTAGCAATTTTCAATTTCTCTGCCATCTCTTCCATTTCATCTTCCACCTTTGGTTGCAAGAAGAAAAGGGGGGGGGAATAAGATTTGGCGTGGGAGGAGAAACACAGAAGCCTGGCTGTGTTGATATCCTGTGCTTGGAGCTACATTCTGACCTCCCAACTGCCCTGGGCAACAGAGTCTGATTAGAGATTTGATGCAGCAGCTCATCCCCCAGGGATCAGGAGCTGAGAGTCAGGCAGCACAGCACACAGGAGTGTGTGCAGCTGAGGGTTCAGCCACCCCCAGATTCAGCTGGTTTGGAAAATCACCCACCCAGTGCAACTTTAAGCACCCATTTAGGTGCCTCTGGGCCACCAGTGTGGAGTTTGTACTTTACATTTTGCTGTGTTTCAGTGAAAACATTTTTTCCAGTTTTAGGTAATTGGATTTTCATTGCTGAGGGCTGGATGTGCAAAGGTGTAGAGGATCTGGATTCAGTCAAAAAAGATCATATTTTAGGTGGAATTCAGGCTCCTAAATCTAAAGGTGCCATCCTAAAAATCCTTTTAGGTGGAGCCTAACGTTAGGGCTCCAAAACTTTAGAGGTCCCAGAATTTGTGACTATAGTGCTCCCCCAGTGCTCCTGCCTGTGCAGCAGAACCCTGAGGAGGAGGGGCCTGAAGGCCAAGTGCAGGTCCTGCCCTTTGGCCACCCCAAGCCCTGCAGCGCTCCAGGCTGGGCACAGAGTGGCTGGAGAGCAGCCAGGCAGAAAGGGACCTGGGGGGACTGAGGGACAGGAAGCTCAAGAGGAGCCAAGAGTGTGCCCAGGTGGCCAAGAAGGCCAATGGGATCCCGGCCTGGATCAAAACTATAATGGCCAGCAGGCCCNAAACTTCTTTGCAGAGAGAGTGCTCAGGCATTGGAATGGGCTGCCCAGAGAGGGGGTGGATTCCCCATCCCTGGAGGTTTTTCAAGTGAGCTTGGCCGTGGCCCTGAGTGCCATGATGTGGTAAAGGGACTGGAGTTGGCCCAAGGGTTGGAGTTGATGATCTCCGAGGTCTTTTCCAACCCAATCCATTCTGTGATTCTATGAAGGAGGTCGCTGTGCATGTAAACTGGGCCAGGAGTACAAATTCCTGTGCCAGAGGGACTTTATCCATGAGGTATCTGTGCAGTTTGTCTATCTGAGGAGAAATAGAGCTCTGCACAACAGACTGTCAGAGCTGGGTGTTTCTCTTAAAGGGCAGCTGTGCACAGAAGAGCCCTGCCCTTGGATGCACGATTCCTGGTTCTGCACCATTCATTCAGGGTATTTGCAGTTGGAGTTTCATTTTTATCCTGAGATTAAACCATCAGAGGCTGCAGGAGTCTCTTAGCCCTCAGCAGTTTTCTGGTGGAAAAGACCTCCTTTTCTCCAGCTGACAATATCTCATACAGAAAATAATGAGACAGACAGCAAAAAAAGCCCCTCTAACACACCTGAAAGGGGAAAGACCTTGTCATGGCCCCACCCAGCAGAACTAGTTTTAAGGAAGGAGAGGGAGTCGTGCTCCTTCCATGTAAATGCCCCTGCTCATGGCTGGAGAGCTCCAGATCACTGGAGAGTGGAGAAGCAGCAGGAGAGGTGAAGAAGGTGAGTCCAGGGATCCCCACAGGTGAGCTCTGGCAGCAGGTGGTTACAGAGACAACAAGGGGAGCTTTCTGACTGGCATGAATTAAATAGTGCCACCCTGGTAAGTGCTGTGTGTCTTCAGGCACCTCTTTATCATGTTCCAGACACTTGGGGCTCTGGGAAGGACCCCAGCACCACTTGCATCTGAAATCTTCCCCCAGGAGAGATGAGATTGGGGCTGTAAAAGGCTGGTAGTTATTGCCTTTGTGTTCTGGTCTGTCCTCCATGTGCAAGAGGTGTATATTTTTCGGAGGGAGGGAGGGAGGTTCAGGGTAATTGAAACTGGAAGAGTTTTCCTCATGAACTCTGGGCTAGATGGAGGAATGAAATTCTCTGTAGTGAAAACATTATTCTCCCACCATAATCTACTAAAGCAGTCTCCATTTCCCCAGTGGAGGAAGGTTCTCTTCTCTTATTGCATTTAGCCTGAAATCAGAGCTCTCAAGCTGTTTGATGCTGGGCAGTGTTTATGCCTTGTGTTGTCATAATAAATGCCCCAGATCCATCATAAAAGCAGTTCCTTTGACACAAAGGCCGATTGGAAACTGCCAGAGAGGTGTGGGGCAGTAATGGAGATTTATATCTTTTGCAAAGGAATTGGATTATCATCTTCTGGAGAGTTATTTTACCTTTCCCCTGCCCAGTGGAGTCAAACCAGTTACTGCCATTCATTGTATTAAATACATCAGGGCAGAGGGGAATACAGCCCTGCCACCTCGTTGGCTCCTCTTGGCAGAAGAGGGTGTTTCAGATAATTTACAGTGCCTGTCCATCCTCAGGATGACACTTACCCAAACAACACACCATTCATGTGTCTTTGACCTCCATCAGGATGTTACATTTTAACTGGCCTTGTTTTACTGTAGTAGGACTTGCTCACTTCTAATCCAACTCCATAATTTCTGGGCCTTTATATGTCTTGGGGTGAAGCAAGTTATAAAATTCTTTCAAGGATATTTTTTATTGTGTTTAGTTTAAGACAAGCAGGCCTTCCTTTTTATTGTTGGCCAGGCAACTACAGAAATTAATAGGTGATAAAAGTAACTTTTCTGCTGGTACTCAGGGATATGTTAGTAGGAGGAATTAGAATCCTTTTGCTGCTGGTCTCTACACAGTGAGATAGTTCTGTTTTGCAGCACCAATAAATGATTTATTGAGGCGTTTCTGCCTCTCAGCTGGTTGTTCCTTACAGTACACCCATATTTTAATGATCAAGGTTGGACTTTGCTGCTTCAGCTGAACAACTGGTAACTGTTGGTATAACCCACCTCTACCAAAATCCCTTCTTTAGCCATTTCTCACCTTGTCTCTTTGTGCCCCAATGCCCATCACGGCTCAGTCCTCTGTCTCCTGCTGTTTGATGTGCTGGTGCTGGTGTGTCCCACTTGCTGGATTAGTGAGGTGCGTTGTTAAAGCGCTTTTGTGATGCTACCCTGGTGGTGTGAGAACCGCTCCGGGCTCCTCCTCCGTGCTCTGTCCGTGGTGCTGAACCCCCCGCGGGGCCGCTGCGGGGCCGGGTCGGCTCTGGAGGTGTTCATAGAATCACAGAATATGCTGAGCNTTGTGCAGCTGAACACACCAAGTGCCCTCAGTGTCCTCACACGCTGCCCCTCCAGGCCCTGAACCATCTTTGCTGCCTCCTTTAGACACTCTCCAAGGGCTCAATCTCTCCCTTCCATTGTGTCCCCCCAAAGTGCCCCCCCATTGCAGGTGAGGCTGCCCCAGTGCAGAGCAGAGCGGGACAATCCCCTCCCTGGCCCGGCCATGCTGGGCCTGATGCCCCCCAGGGCAGGGATGTCCCTCCTGGCTCCAGGGCACTGCTGACTTATATTCAGCATGGGGAGATCTGGGGCTCTGGTTTACAGTGTGGTGTTGTATGAGGTGCAAAGATCTTGGCAGAGAGCCTGAAGTATAGAAGGGGTTGGGGGAGTTGTCCCCATGGTCCTTGGAGGTGCCTCCATTGAGAAATGAGGGAAAGATAAACTCAAAGGTTCAAATATTGGGCTTGCTCTGGGGTATGAAAAACAGGTTTGTTGTTTTTAAGAAAATGTAGAGGCTTTCAGCTTTTAGGGTTTCTGGCTGGCACCTCTCTCTAGCAATGAAACATTGAGGTGAAAAAGGAAATAATATGCATTTTGGCAAATTTAGGAACCTCTTCCCAAAGGCTCAGAGGATGGATTTGTGATCTAAATATTTCCACTGAAAAACTGCTGGGTGGCTGCATAAGGGAGGGCGAGGGCAGGAGACAGGGAACGGAGGTCACTGCCTGCTCAAATGTGGGACAACCCTGAAATGAATGGAACTATTTGTTAAATTGGTTTGCCATGCTAATCACTTGCATTAATTTTTTTGGCAAGCAGGGCATGTAGTTTGAGGAATATTTGAAACCTTTGAGTTGTGTTGTGTTGTAGGGCAGGGATGATCCTGGGCAGAAAATCATGTAGAAGATGTTCTGCAGCTACAAACAGGATTTTCTTATTACCATAATCGTGTGTTTTCTCTCTATCAGGGGTTTGTGCAAAAGCTGATAATAGTGGGAGTGTTGTGCAGCCCAGAGAGATCTGGCATATCCCTGGTGAGCCCTTTGTTGAAGGGGCTGTGTTTTGTGAGCAATCCTGAGTAAACAGCAGCTGGTTGCTGCAGCAAGAGGGTGAAGGGGGTAGAGGAGACAGAGGTGCCATTTTGAACTCCAAGATCCCTCCTGGGAAGCAGTGGAGAAGCACAGGGAGGGAGGATGAGAAGTTTGTGCCTTGGAGGTTCACAGCCTTTAGTTTCAAAGAATCATAGGATGGATTGGGTTGGAAAAGACCTACAAGATCATCAAATCCAACCCTTGGGCCAACTCCAGTCTCTTTACCACATCATGGCACTCAGTGCCACGGCCAAGCTCACTTGAAAAACCTCCAGGGATGGGGAATCCACCCCCTCTCTGGGCAGCCCATTCCAATGCCTGAGCACTCTCTCTGCAAAGAAGTTTTTTCTCATCTCCAACTTCAATTTGCCCTGGCAGAGCTTGAGCCCCCCGTGCCCCCTTGTCCTATTGCTGAGTGCCTGGGAGAAGAGACCAACCCCCACCTGGCCACAACTTCCCTGATGTGGCACTTCCAGACAGTGCTGAGGTCACCTCTCAGCCTCCTCTTCTCCAGCACAAACACCCCCAGCTCCCTCAGCCTCTCCCCACAGCACTTGTGCTCCACTCCCTTCTCCAGTCTCGTTGCTCTTCTCTGGCCCCGCTCCAGCCCCTCAATCTCTTGCCTCAACTCAGGGGCCCACAACTCAACACAACACTCAAGGTGTGGCCTCCCCAAGGCAGAGTCCAGGGGAAGGCTCACTGCCCTGGGCCTGCTGGCCACGCTGGTTTGGATCCAGGCCAGGATCCCATTGGCCTTCTTGGCCACCTGGGCACACTCTTGGCTCCTGCTGAGCTTCCTGTCAATTAGTACCTCCAAGTCCCCCCAGGTTTCATGTTTCCTGAGCCCATGGAAAAAGTCAAAACATCCTCTCCCACTGCTCAGTAGCAGGAGGAGCTCAGCCATGGCAGTGCCACTCTGGGACCTCCTCTGGTGGTAAACATAAACTGGCACATCCTCCTGAAACCTTTGCAACAAGCTTCAGCTAGTTTGTTTCAATTAAATATTAAAAGATCATTTTAAGATTGTTCAAAACTCACATGATGCTTTGTGTACACGACCTCAGCACGAGTCCCTTCAGTCCTACAGACCTTGTGCTGCTTTGTGGCCCTGGCTGGGCTGACTCCAGCACTTGGGTTTATTCCTGGGTGAATAAATAGTCAGCTCCTAATTCAGAACATTGCTGACTGGCTGTCTTTCTGCAGGAAAGGTCTCAGATGGAGATTGCTCCCTCTAAATTCCTGTCTATCCTTGGATTTGAGTTACTCTCTGAAGATTCTTGTCGCCATTTACAAGAAAATGATCCCAGAGGGAACTGGCTCTTAGTGTACATCCCTTGAGCAAGACCTTTCAGGTGAGTGAACACCCTCTGTGTCCTCACCCTGGAGCTGAAGTGATCAGCCTTTTCTTGGATGGTGTTGAGCATCCAAAAGATGCTGATGGAAATAAGGGAAAGTTCCTCAAAACTGTCATCATACATTTGTGAGAATTATCAGCTGGGGGGGAAAAAAAGTGCAATCAACCTGGTGGTGACCAGAATAAAGAAATAGATTACAGAAAGTCTGGAACTGGACTTTTAAAGCTCCTATTTAAATAACATTGTATAGTTTCACTGTCTTTAGAGTAGATATAACTAGTTTCCATGCCAGGGCTGGCTTATATCCTTGGTTCTCAAGTACCTCTGTAAATTGTGCCTCCACTAGATCCATTCTTTTCTTGAGAAATAGCTGCTGCCACCCTCTTTATAATCTCTGTCCTGCATTTTGTCTGACCTTCAGCCAGTCAAACCAAGAGTCCTTCATCTAAGGAGTCTCATCTACAAAACTGACCAGCATCCACAGGGGATTTTTAATGTTTGGGGGGATCAACAGCAATGTTACAAGGATAGCAGGCATTTCTTGCTCTGTATTTCAGCATTTATAGCAGGCCCTCACATTGTTATTAAGCTGTCTGATATTCCTCAGCTTTTATACATCAGCAGCTGAAAAGTCTGTCTGAGATCAGGTAACCTGGGAAAACAGGATGGTATGAACAGATCAGAATCTTGGCAAATAAGGATGGAAGTTGTTATTTCTTAGTGAGTTTATTCCCCATGGTAAATACCAGTTGTGGGGCCAAATGTAGGAAGGGAAGGGGTTTGTGCAACATTTGAAAAGCTGCCAGGGGAACTCTCTGTGTGGAAAATCTTCCTCGGCCTAGAAAATACTGTGAAACAGTTTTAGCTACTTAAGAAGCAAAATCAGGAGTATGGACTGGAACTTCTGCAGTCAGGAGTGTGAAAATATCAACCACATTCACAATTGGGAAGTAGAGGATAATCCAGAGCTCTGTATTAAGTTACATCTTAATGCACAAGCAGCCTCCTCCCCTGGATCTGCACACGATGACTTGGGGAGTTCAATGAGGCTTTGAAGGTGCAGATATTCCTTCAGTCTGTTATTCCACCAGCTCTGAATTTCAGAGTGACCACAGTGCAGGAGGACATTAAACCATTCAGCATCTCCCAGGCACTCAGCAATAGGACAAGGGGGCACGGGCTCAAGCTCTGCCAGGGCAAATTGAAGTTGGAGAGCAGAAAAACTTCTTTGCAGAGAGAGTGCTGAGGGATTGGAATGGGCTGCCCAGAGAGGGGGTGGATTCCCCATCCCTGGAGGTTTTTAACCTGAGCTTGGCCGTGGCACTGAGTGCCATGATGTGGTAAAGGGACTGGAGTTGGCCCAAGGGTTGGACTTGATGATCTATCTCGGAGGTCTTTTCCAACCCAATCCATTCTATGATTCTGTGATTCTATGATCTCCCCACTCACATACACATAAATAACATTATAGACTGTTCCCCTACATTGGGGTTCTGCAAATTTATAGGCCATTAACAAACTTAGAGAAGTTAAAGCCATAAGAAATATTTATATCATATTCCTCATGTGTGTGCCATTATGTTTTACTGATGTCCCTTGGTGTGAACAGACTAGAGAGGAATGACCTGACGTCTTATAGGAATGTTTGACACTAAACAAAAAATGTCTTGAAGCTGAGTGGGAAGTTCAAAATCCCAATCCAAGACATCTGAAAACAAATCCTTTCTTTTTAATCCATTGCAAAACATTTTCAAGCTGAATGCTTTGAGCTATTGTAACCAAAAAATGTGAGTTGAAACAGTGGATTTCTGGTTTAAAAAAGCCAAAGCATCATTTAGCAAGAAAGGTGTTGAAACTCATCATTTCCTATGAAAAGTTTGGGGGTTATGATCACATTTTCCAAATGAAAATAAGAGCTGATGGCAAATGAGGGCAACACTTACATATGTCACAGACCCAAGCCAAAGAGGAAGCTTCTGGAGAAATGTAGCTTCAAAGAAATGTGTAAGAATTTCAGATTTGTTGCGTTTAAGAAAATACAGAGTTTTTCAGCATTTAGGGTTTTTGGTTAGCACCTCTGACTAGCACTGAAACATTGGAAAAAATGGAAGAAAAGATGTTTAGATAGATAGATAGATACATAGATAGATAGATAGATGGATAGATAGATAGATAGATAGATAGATAGATAGATAGATAGATAGATAGATAGATAGATAGATAGATAGATAGATAGATAGATAGATAGATAGATAGATAGATAGATAGATAGATAGATAGATAGATAGATAGATAGATAGATAGATAGATAGATAGATAGATAGATAGATAGATAGATAGATAGATAGATAGATAGATAGATAGATAGATAGATAGATGGATAAATGGATGGATAGATAGATGGATAGATAGATAGATAGATAGATAGATGGATAAATGGATAGATAGATAGATGGATAGGTAGATGGATAGATGGATAGATAGATAGATAGATAGATAGATAGATAGATAGATAGAAATATATATTTATATAATTACATATATAGAGAGAGAATTTATTATTGTTTATGAAATGCCTTTCATAGTGAATATGCAGGATTTTCCCCTCCTGCTGTCAATGTACGTGGCAATGTTGTGACAAACCCCTTTGTGTGGTGTGGTTGGGGCAGGATTTTCTCCTTCCCAGGGTGGGTAGTGCCACCCCAGCAGCAGAGCTGATGTCTATGTGCTTTCCTGTGCAAACACAGCAGAACCTTGCCTTGGTCCTCCTTGATCACCAGCAAGGACTAAGATGTGGACAGCAGAGGCTCAGAGAAGGGTGGGAAGATGTAGAGTCAGTGCTTGCCCCTTGTCCCAGCAGGACCATGGCCATTCCAGCACAATTTTAACAGAAAAACCAGCAGAATTTTCTACAAAGAAGTCCCTACTGCCATGGAACCCAGAGCAGTTCTCATGGGGAGAGGAAAGGGGTGAGTGAACCTAAAGCTGTGCAGTACACACAGAGGTGTTACAGGGGCTGGCTGAGTTTAGTTTTGTTCACTGAGCATGTAAATGAACCACAGAATCATTAGAGCTGGAAGAGATCTGTGGAGATCCCCCAGTCCAACCCTCTGCCCAGGCAGGGTGACATGGAGCAGGTGACACAGACATGTGTCCAGGTGAGTTTTGAATGTTTCCAGAGAGGGAGAATCCACATCCTCCCTGGGAAGCTGTTCCAGGCTCTGCCACCTCCATGGGATGTTCTTCCTCATGTTGAGGTGGAACTTGTATTTGAGTTTATGGCCATTGCTCCTCATTATCTTGCTAACACTGAAAAAGAGTCTGGCACCATCCTCTGACACCCCTTGGAGGTATTTGTGTGGATTGATGAGATGAAAATGAGTTCTCATTAGTCTCTTACTAAATGACCCCAGGCCTGGTTCGAGCTGGTCTGTGGTGTTGTAAGGAGTGTGTGTTTGCAGAAGGAGCTTGGTGTGATTAGTGATGGATTTGTGATGGATACACAAGGTTTATGTCCTTAAATGAGGGGAAATATATCACACAGACCTTCTACAGTACTGTGACTCGTGTCCCCTCTTAGTCCTGTGCTGAACACCCAGAGGCAGCCACGGAAAGAGTCTTTTTACAGAAAAAAAGTGATTAAGCAGCCAATTTCCCAAAAAGCCATACATAAAACACTGCCTCTCCAAAGCTAATAGTGCTGTTTGTTATGTCAGAAGCAGCTAATAATGGCCATATTTGTTTGAGTCATAAAACCTCTTTGGTGGTGCATGATAATAGAGTGTGTTACATGTTCAATTAACCAAACTAATCAAATGCACTGAGGAGAAATACAATGGGAACAAAGACCTGATCTTTGCTATTCTTTGTTGGGCACAGCAGTTGTTTTTCATGTGATTTCCTACTAGTCCTTTGAGCAGATTTCCCAGTGATATGCTAACAAATGCCTGACCAATTAAAAAGGCAGGTTTGTTGCTAGAATAAGTAAGAAAGGCTCCCCTAGGACATCTTACAACCATATTCACCCTCCCCTGTCACTGTGAGGTGAATGCAGGGGACAGACTTAGCTCCTTCTTGGCACTGTATTGACCTTGTGTACAGAGGAATTAAGCTAAGCCCAAAAGCTGAGGTGTGAGTGAGAGAGAGGTGATGACCAAACACCACAGCATGAGAAAGATTTACCAGGAGTCAAGGATAGTACCCAGATTCTCTGCCTCCAAATGTAGTAACTTGTAACCTTATTATCCCTGTGGAACTGTGTCCCTTGCTTGGCCCCCTTTGTCCTGAAATAGGTCCACCAACAGTTGGGCTGACCAGGACTTGCCCAGAGCCCAAAGCCCCTTGAGATGTGAGCACAGCAGGCTCTGGGGAGCAGGAGAGATGATGATGTGCACAGCCTGAACTGTCTGGTGTGGAGCAGCTCTGAGACAGTCTTTAAAGGCAGAAACACTGATGTTCTGTGGGCAGAGCTGAGCAGGTCTATTGGGGTGACACAAACCTGAGGAGTTTCACAAATAAAACAGTCTCAGCCTCAGGAAAAGGCCATGCCATGTCAAAGGAGTCAAGGTCACATTTCTTCACGTTGGCTTGTAATGAAGTGACTGAAGTGACCATATTCAGACCGGGGAATTGAAGTGGTCCTGGAAAGCTTTGCCTCTCCTGCTCCTGAACATCCAAGGGATCTCCACAGTTGACTGAGATGGCAGAAATGAGTTTCAATGGACTTGTATTCATTATGCAGAGACAAATTTTATGGGTCTGCAAATAGAAAAAGGTTTAAAACCACTACTCTAGATCAAAAGTGCTTCTCAAGAAGTTGCTTTTTTCTGCCACTAAGTGGCTCCAGATGTTGAAATATTCAACAAAATTCCTTCTCTCTCCTTTTTTTTTTTTTGACACACTGAGTTTCACAAGGTCAATCTGTAGCAAAGAAATCCCAATGCTTTTCCCCCACTGAAAACCACCCAACTGCAACATTAAATATTAACAGAGGGAAGAGCTCGGATTGTAACTTCAGTCTATTTTGATTTTTTAAATTGCTTTCTTTTTCCTAAAACATTCGTTTCCTCTACATGTGAGGGTCACAGAAGCTTCCCTGTCTTATGGGCACAGTGAGAGGGGGTGTTGTGCTTTGGAAAGGGGACCTCCAGGTCTTTATTTACCTGCAATAAGGGACAGGGCTCAATGGAATGTTGGTGGCCTTCATGAATGTCCCTGCCTTTACTCCATCCCACTGTGTCCTCTTTCTGCTGCTGCATTTCCTCCTTGTCCCTTGGTCCAGGTGGGAGTCCAGGATGGCTGTTGGGTGACAGACAGGGGACAAAGGCTGGTTGAGTTCCCCTCTCCACACAAATGCACAGTGGGAAGCACAGATGGTCACCATGCAGAAATGCTCCTTCCTCTCCAGGGTGCTGGGAAGAGCAGTCAGCACAGCTGCAGTGAGGATTATTTGTGCCTGGATGGCTGCATCCTTCTTCTCCATTTGGAAGTAGATCAAAACTCCAGAAACCTCTGAACTAACATTTATACCTGTGTTAGGTATCCTTATGTATTGGGTTTGGGTATGTTCCTCTGGGTCCTCTGAAAGGTCCTACTTGGTCAGGGCTTGAAAATCTTTATACTACAAAAAAGTCCCTCCAAAAGTCAGATGTTTCATTCCTGCTCCACTGAAGCACAACCCTCCCAGCTGCCACCAAGTGTGTGTTATTTCATTTTTGCTCCCCTCAGAATAAAGCTGCCCTGAAAGCACCACTTCCATGAATCTTTTTCTTTTTTTTTAATGTCAGCAACTGGCATTTGTCTCTTTATTTGGGAAATTTGCCCCAAGGTCTGTTCCAAAGTGCTCCAGCTTCTTGGTTTTGCTCTCTGATGGACAGAGGGATGTGGAGGGCTTGGTCCTCCTCCACCTCTGCACAGGAAGGTTGGACACTCTTCTCTGTCCTGCAGGGATTTGGGAAGATCAGGCTCTGATATATCTGGAGGCAAAGCCTCCATGGGACACACAGAGGTGTGAAAGACAGAGATGCACAGCCTGTCCCAAAGCCTTTTTGCACAGCTTGTCTCTCCATCACCTCCCCACTTGGCCTTTGAACCCACACAGACTGTCCCTGGTTGCTTTGGGTTTGTGGTGGGTGTCAGGGCTGGAAGGTGCTCTGGCCTTTGCATCCATGGGGAGCTGAGCACAGCACAGAGAGGAGGAGGCAGAAAGGAAGGGGAGGAACTGGCATTAAATATTTGGCTGCCAAGCCCTTGTGTTTTCTGTAGAGCAGATCTTTTCATTTGTTCTTTTTGACTGTTTGTGTCTTTAGTATCTGCCAGGCTCTTTGGAGAGCAGCATTAAATGTGCTGCCTGGGGCAGGCTTTGATGGACAAATCTTTTTTCCCCCCTCTCTTCTCTGTGCCATTAGAAAGCCCCAAATCTGTGTCTCTTCATGAAAGGCAACGCTGCCAACGCTCAGAGTGATGAATCAGAGCTTCGTGGTGTGAATGTGTGTGTTTGTTGGACCTTGTAACCCACTCAGAATCACTCAGACAAAGCTGGTGAGTCACAGCCAAAGGACAGAACTGCGGGAATTGCAGCTCTCAGATTGGCATAGCTGGGCATGGTGTGGGCATGGAGCATCCTGTGCTCAGGAACACCCTGCAGAACCAGAGGTGCAAGCTGGGAGCTGGGGAGGGATTCTTGGTGCAGCATTTCCAGGGCTGTGTCTGGATGTTCATCCATTGGGTTCTTAGGGCAGGATGAGGTCCCTGTGCCAGGGAAGCTCCTGCCTGAAAGAGGATGGCAGCTTTGGTGGGCCATAAAACCTCAGCCTGGGTGAAAGCCCAGCCTGGTTTAAGCTGCACCAGCCACCACAGAGCAAAAAGAGCCAGCACAGGTAGTCCAGTGCATCCAAGAGATGTCTTAATCCTCTTTTTCCAAGAAGCTTAAAACCTTTTCATAGAATCATAGAATGGATTGGGTTGGAAAAGACCTCCCAGATCATCAAGTCCAACCCTTGGGCCAACTCCACTCCCTTTACCACATCATGGCACTCAGTGCCACGGCCAAGCTCACTTGAAAAACCTCCAGGGATGGGGAATCCACCCCCTCTCTGGGCAGCCCATTCCAATGCCTGAGCACTCTCTCTGCAAAGAAGTTTTTCCTCATCTCCAACTTCAATTTCCCCTGGCAGAGCTTGAGCCCCCCGTGCCCCCTTGTCCTATTGCTGAGTGCCTGGGAGAAGAGACCAACCCCCACCTGGCCACAACTTCCCTTCAGGGAGTTCTAGACAGTGCTGAGGTCACCTCTGAGCCTCCTCTTCTCCAGGCTAAGAGATCCCAGATGAGTTTTCCCTTATGCAGTGGCACAAGTCCTGCTTCTCTTTGAAACCAGGAGAAAACCCATCACAGGATGTGGGGTGGGAGCAAGATCAGCCTTGAGTTTTCTGAGCTGGACAGGTCAAGCAGTTTGGGCCAAGTTGTGATTTTTCCCAGTAAACTCCAGCCTCTGGAGTCCCAGCTCATCAGATCAGTGTAGTCATTGGCTTGTCTGTTTCTGCTATAAAGGATTTAAACCAGTCAGAGAAATATAAATTCTTCTTTTGTGAGTCCTCTTTTTCAATACAGAAAACCAGAAGAATGGGGAATTCAATTAAAAGAAAATAGAGAAAATGTTTAAATTTAGGTGTTAAGCAATAACAGTAACTTCAAAACATTTGCAGAGAAGTTATTTTTCTGTTGAAAAGCTATTTTCTTCAATCATCCATACTTATGTAATTCCAAGCAGTTCTCCCTCTCAAGCAGAAAAAAATCCAGGAGAAATAATATTTTCCAACTGGAATAATTGTTTTGTTGTTTATTTTCCACTTTCCCAACTCCCATGGGAAAAAAAGCTCTAAGGCTGGACTTTCTCTTTGCTTTCTAAGCCTGTGCCCCAGGTGTGGAGTGGGACTGGGAGGAAGGGGAGATTCCTCTTCCTCTTGGATCCCAAATGCTTCCAACCACTTACTTAAGGTGCTTCCAGCCACTTACTGGGTGATTCCTCTTCCTCTTGGATCCCAAATGCTTCCAGCCACTTACTGGTTGCCTACCTGTGGCACCCGGGGCGGTTACGTGGTGTAATGAGAGCACTCCGGGCTCCGAATCCGAAGGTTGTGAGTTCAAGTCTCAGTGTACGGACTGTCCCCGGCAGTTCAATCCCTCCCTGCCATCCGATCCCGTCACATCTCGGATGCTCAGCAGGGTCAGCCCCGGTTAGTACCGGGTGCTGTAGATAGTCCTAAGGACTTCCCTGTCTCTGTCCAAGCTCGCTCGGCCATGGCAAATGAACCTCAGGACTTAAACGGTGGGGCCAGTTCTGTGCACGCTGTGCCTCACCTAAAACATCCACTGCGCAGGCTGGAAGGGCTCACCCACGTGGGGAGAGCCCTTCCTAAATCTTCATTCACAAAGATTGGCCATTATTATTATTATTACCTGTGGCATCCGATGGCAAAGACACCCTGTGCCCTTCTGTTTGATCCCTGTACTGAAAAAGGATTTAGGAAAGGTGGAGAAAATACAGAGGAGGAATTAGAGACTGTCTTCCAGTTAAAGATGAGAGTGTAAATGGCAAGGGGAACAGAAGAATGGTGCAGAAAAGGTGGGTAGCAAAGCATTGTGCCCCTCTTACTATTTACTGTGAGGAAACCATCAGTCAGCAGGTTTCAATCATAAGGAAACTGTTTTTCTTCCCTGTTGAACTAAACTGTGGAACTCCCAGTTGTTGGATCTTGTGGAAGCCTAAACTGAAAAAAAGGGGAAAAAAGGAAAGGGCAAATGAAAGAGAGATAACTAGATTAGGGGCTGCTAAAGCTTAAGAGTTCAGGTGCAATGTCCTGGTTCAGGTGCAGGTGCCCCACAGTAGCTGCTGCACAAATCCTGCCTTGCTCTTGCTTTGTTTTATGCCTTTTCCCAAGGTGGCTCCTGAGGATTGCTGTAGGAAATGATTGTAGGAAAATGGATTTGTCTTCTCTCCTCGAATGGCAGTTCCTGCATTGTTTAACTGAAATTATGCTCCAGGTTAAATCCCAGATTTTGGGAAAGCATTTCTAAACCTCTTCCAGCTCTTCCTTATCTGACAATAACTGGATGAAGTGGACAGGTTTATCCTCACAGAAGAGCTTAGAAAAATCCTGTATCCACAAAAGGTCTTTCTCCCCTTGGGGAACTCCGGAATTTCTCCTGTGAAAAATGTATCACCACATCCTTGGAGCAGACTTTAATTGTGGCTCCCTGCAAATCCTGAGCTGGAATCAGCCTGCAACGAATGTGGTGTTGCCATGTAGTTTTTGAAGTGTGTGCTTCTTTGGTGTTCCTTGTGTGAATATATGGAGCTATTCAACTGGAAAACACAGGGAAGTAAAAACTGTGGCTCTGGATGGAATTCTTGACACTGAACTCTCAAGGGCTGTCAGAGGATTAGGACAGAGACACTGACACAGAGTGTGATGCCCTAATAACCCATTTTCTTTCTTTTTTTCTTATTTTTCTATGAGATTATAAAAAGCTAAAACCAAACCACAAACTAACCTTAAGAAGTGAGAAGACAAAAGAATTTTGGCTGGGTAAAAAAGTGTTTGTGCCAAGCCCTCTCTCCCAGGAGGATTCCTGTGGGGCAGCTCAGGCTGAGATCTGTTTGGAGATGCTAAGGCTGGTCCAGCAGTGCAGGATGGGGAGGGAGCCTTTGGGAAGAGGGGATGTGAATACAAGTTGTATTTTGTTTCTCTTGTTTAAATCTAAGCCCCCTTCAGTGTAAAGTGAGAGTGTCAGCTCTTCACAGAATCACAGAGTTGTTGGGGTTGGAAGGGAACTCTGGAGATCTCCCGGTCTGTCCCCTACTCAGGCAGGGTCACCTGGAGCAGGTGACACAGGAATGCATCCAGGTAGGTCTGGGATGTCTCCAGAGAGGGAGACTCCACACCCTCCCTGGGCAGCTGTTTCAGGCTCTGCCACTGCCATGGAAAGAAGTTCCTCATGTTGAGGTGAAACATCTTGATTTTAGTTTATGGCTTCTCTACCTTTACCTCTGTCTGAAGGGAAAAGCCATGCAGATGGTTTGACCAAGGAATCAGCTCATGAATTCCTGTTGGCTCAGCATGGCCTGGAAGGGCTGTGCAGTTCTGCCCTGGGAAAGGAAAAGGGTGAGATGTGGTGCTTTAGGAGGTGTGCACAAGAAAAGAATGAAATTGAGGCTTTCTCCATCCAGTTTATGTCCCAGCCTTGTGGGTGCTTCACTTGGGACAGGAGGAGTTGTCCACCAGCTGCAGATCTCTCTTGCTGAATGCCCTCTCCAAGGATGGTGGGGATGGATGTGCTGATGGCAGATAAGATATGCTTTTTGTGCTGAGCAGATATGGGATGGGCCTGGGATTCCTGGAGGTGGTTGGTGAAAGGGGCTGACATGCAGCAGCTGAGAAAGGTTAAACAAGGATTCTTGGACCGAGGTTCCCCTTTCCTTCCAGGGGCCTTTCTGCATCAGTGTGACCTTCAAACAACAATCACCACTGGTTTCCCAGTGCTGTGTGTGGATAGAACTGTAGCAGCTTTGCATCTTTTAAAGAAAAAGGAATGAAACATTAAAGCTTCTTTCCCCCTGTGAAACCTGACCCAACCTGCCCGCTCCCAACGGAGAGGTGTGTATCCCAAATATCCAGGGGGAAAGGCTGCCTGGTTGGGTTAGACTTTTTGCCTACAGAACTGGGAATTGATTCCATGCCATTAAAAGCAGAAATTTTGCCCATTCGCTTCAGCAGGAGCTGATTCAGGCCCTGAAGCTCCTGATGATGGGAGGGTAAAGTAAACAAAGTTTTGCGGAGACAAAGGACATCACAAACATCACAAACCCGTGGGATTTAAGTGAAGACATTTTATTCAACACAGCACACAGGTTATATAGGGTTACAGGTACATCTTATTGGCTAAAAAGGTCTTACTCTCACACGTTAGAACTTCTAATTGGTTACAAGCTTAATATCTCACAAGTCCAGTGTTTACATTATCTCATCCTGATGTTTTGAGGTTGGTGTCCGGAGTAGAGCCAGGCCTGGGAGTACTCCCCAGGCTGTACTTGTTAGGGAGTAACCAAGGCCTAACAGACCAATAGCAGGTGTGTGACCTTGCTTGTTTGTCATATCAGCAGGATCCTCTTTTGCTGGGATATCAGCAGAATTCTCATGGCCAGAGCAGTTGAATTCTCATGGCCAGAGCAGTTGAATTCTCATGGTCAGAGCAGTTTGGATTGCTCAGAAATTCACTTTCTGCAACAAATCTCTCAACAGGAGGGAGTGGCTGAATCTCTTGCAAAAACATCTTTGCTCTGACCTGTTTCCTGAGTGTCTGGGTGCAGGGGAATTAGTAACACAGAAGGTTTGCAACACTTGCACTGAGTAACCTGTCCTCTTTGCTCAAACTTTCCTTGGAAGTGCAATCTTCTTCTTCATGGAGCCTTTTAGGATACCTGGATAGTCTTTTGTAGATTCATGTCACCTATCAAAAAAATGGACAACCACCCCTAAAATACCAGTGAAATGTGAGTTTGAATACTTCAAATTTTTTTAGACATTAATTTAAAAATATTGCTCAAAACATAGATACGACCTGTGCCCTTGGGTGTAAAAGTGATCCCTCTGGGTTTCTGAGGAAGAGAATAAAAGTGGGCCCTGCAAGGTTTCTGGCTGCCACTGCCAGAGCTCTGGGGTTGTTTTCCCAATGCTGTAGGAGTGACCTTGATGGAGACATCTAATCTCTGTGATCTCCTTGGGGTGGGAACAGCACGTTCATCCTCCCACAGAGCAGGGAACTGATGTTGGAGATCAGTTCTCAAGGACAAAACGCTCTCTGGAATTTCAGCATTACTGTTTTGCCTTCTTTTTCTGGCTTTAAATTCATCTTTCTGCCAAATGACACACTTGGAGGAGGGGAAATCAGTAAAAGAGCATTTAGCTGCTGTCACTGGGTTCAGTCTCAGCCCCCCACTCGCTGTGGTGCTGCAGGTCCAAACCTCCAAGGACAAGCCCCCAAGAGCCACACAAACCTGAGAGAGGTGGCTGGTCCCTCCATGTGCTGTGCAGCCATTCTGAGGGATCTCAACAGGTTGGAGAAATGGTCACAGGAACCTTTTGGAACTCAGCAAAGGCAAATGAAGGGTCCTGCACCCGGGGAGGGATAACCTCAGACACCAGCACAGGGTGGGGGTGACCTGCTGGAGAGCAGCTCTGCAGAGAAGGACCTGGGGGTCCTGGAGGACAAACAGCTGTCCCTGAGCCAGCAGTGGCCAAGAAGTGTGGTGGGCTCCTGGGATGCAGAAGAAAGAGAGTTTGCCAGCAGGTCAGAGGGGTGATCCTCCCCTAAACTCAGCCTTGGTGAGACCTCATCTGGAGTGCTGTGTCCAGTTCTGGGTTCCACAGCACAGGAGAGACATGGAGCTCCTGGAGCTGGTCCAGTGGAGAGATGAAAAAGAGACTGGAGCATCCTTATTATGAGGAAAGGCTGATGGAGCTGGGGCTGTTCAGCCTCGAGAAGAGATGACTGAGAGGAGACCACATCAGTGTCTGGCAGTGTCTGCAGGGAGGGGACAGAGGATGGACCAGGCTCTGCTCGGGGTGCCCAGTGATGGGACAAGAGACAATGGGCAGAAACTGATGCCCAGGAAGTTCCACCTGGACATAAGAAAGAAACTCTTCCCAGAGAAGCTGTGGCTGCCCCATCCCTGGAAGTGTCCAAGGCCAGGTTGGACAGGGCTTGGAGCAACTTGGTTAGTCGAAGGTGTCCCTGCCCGTGGCAGGGGTCTGGAATAAGATGGTCTTTAAGATCTGTTCCAACCCAAACCATTCTGTGATGCACAGGATGTTCCACCCCATAATGAGGAAGAACTTCTTTAGTGTTCAGGTGCCCACTCACTGGCTCAGGCTGCCCACAGAGGGTGTGGAGTCTCCTTCTCTGGAGATACTCAAAAGCTGAATGAGTAACATGCTCTGGAGACCCTGCTGGGGCAGAGTGGTTGTACCAGGTGCTCCTGTGGTCCCTGCCAACTCAAACCTTTAATTCTGGGAAAAGCCTGTCCCGAGATGGGCGCAGCCCGAGTCAGGGAGCGGCCCCATCCTGGGAACAGCCAGAGAGAAGGGCAGAAACCCCGGGATGGGTAAACCCGAGGGTGTGGGTGAGGGTCGGCGGACCGGCGGCCCCTCCCCGGCAGAGGGCACTCGGAGCCCGGCCAGCCCGGGCACAGCCCGGCCGAGCGCGCTGCCTCCGACCGATGTTTGGCCAACATTCATTCATCCCAGTTCGCTCCGCTGCCATCAGCAGCCTGGACTCAATTCTCTGCCGTGTTTGCTACTCCTGGCTCTCTTCACCTTGGGGAGCGTGCCCCTGAATGCTGGAAAGCCGAGCGCAGACCTGAGGCAAGAACTCACAGCATCCCACAGGGAGAAATGTGCTGTCACCAAGTGTTTTAAGGAGTGCAGAGAGGTTGGCTTGGATTTACCTACTTGCTAGAAAAAGCTGTTCTTTGTTTGTTTTTATGCCAGCTTTCCACCCCTGGACTCTCTCCGTGTTGTAGCTGCTGAGACTGTGCATTTTTTGGCAATAAAATCCAATTTCACTCCTTCTGCATCCTTAAATCTCCCAATTCCCCCTTTAGTCCATATGCAGTAGTAGTTTCAACTAACATGTGAGAAGTTGGGATATTTGTTCTTTTTGAGGAGTAGAAAACCCCCTGATGACTCCTGAGCAGCCAATCATTGCTCCTCACTCCTGAACATCCTCTGTGCTTTCTTCCAGCAGGAACCAGGAAAACACACAGCAATGCATCCTGAGCTTCCTCCAGCGCCTCAGCCTGGAATGCTGGATACTCTCTGTGCTTTCTTCCAGCAGGAACCAGGAAAATACACAGCAAAGCATCCTGAGCTTCCTCCAGTGCCTCAGCCTGGAATGCTGGATACTCTCTGTGCTTTCTTCCAGCAGGAACCAGGAAAATACACAGCAATGCATCCTGAGCTTCCTCCAGTGCCTCAGCCTGGAATGCTGGATACTCTCTGTGCTTCCTCCATCAGTTGTCCTGCAGGCTTAGGGGGAAAGGCAGTGTGAACTAAACCTGGCTTTGGGACCCTGCACCACTCTGCTGGGTGGCTGAAACCCTCCACAGTGGCTGGTCCCCAGCAGGTAACACAGAGGTATTTGGAATCTGGGGGATATTTCCTATTAGATTTGTTTAATAGTTTTGAGGTTGGTTAAATATGGAGTGACAAATTAATTCCAACTTAACTACTTCCCTCTCGGTCTTCCTGCTGCTGCAACTCCCCTGTTGCCCCATTAAACGAGACCAGCTGGCAGGATCGGGGGGTTGGCAGCTGCCATGGGTTTGTGTGCTGAGCCCCACTGGAGGGTCTGTTTCCCTCTGGCTGTTGGCTCTGCACATGTCCATGTGCCACCTTCACGAGGAGAAGGGGCAGAGGGAAAAATTCGTCTACCTAGAGCTGGAGGCAATGGCTGTTGGAGTCATGACTTGCACCAAAGCCCCTTTGAAAGGGTCAGTACCTAGGGGGTTGTTAAAGGGTTGTTACAGAGACCAGCAAACCACCAGCTGCTGGTGCCCACCAGGAACCTCCCAGTGGGTGTGTCTATCCCTGCCCAACCTGAGCCAGCTGCAGGGCACACTTGCCATCAGTCCTTAACCCTCTAGAAACTGTTTGTTGCTGTGTACTGTGAGGGTGTCACAGAATCATAGAATGGATTGGGTTGGAAAAGACCTCCGAGATCATCAAGTCCAACCCTTGGGCCAACTCCAGTCCCTTTACCACATCATGGCACTCAGTGCCACGGCCAAGCTCACTTGAAAAACCTCCAGGGATGGGGAATCCACCCCCTCTCTGGGCAGCCCATTCCAATGCCTCAGCACTCTCTCTGCAAAGAAGTTTTTTCTCATCTCCAACTTCAATTTCCCCTGGCAGAGCTTGAGCCCCCCGTGCCCCCTTGTCCTATTGCTGAGTGCCTGGGAGAAGAGACCAACCTCCACCTGGCCAGAACTTCCCTTCAGGGAGTTCCAGACAGTGCTGAGGTCACCTCTCAGCCTCCTCTTCTCCAGGCTAAACCCCAGTTCCCTCAGCCTCTCCCCATAGGACTTGTGTCCCACCTCCCTGTAGCTTCTGGGGTCCCTTTGCTTGTGAATCACAGCCATGAGCAGGTGCTTCATGGTCAGGGGGGTGGAGCAAGATGGACTTTAAAGTCTCTTCCAACCTGAATCAGTCCCTGATTCTGTGAAATATCAACTGTATTGCTTTCTCCTCAGGGAGGGGTTTGTGGCATTTTTGTGCACCTTGGTGATTCATGAAGTGCTGCTTCACACAGTCCTGCTTACTGGCCCTTCCTCCAAGAGAATTTCTATTTCTCAGGTTTTCCTTTTCTGTAAGGTACCACATGGCATTTCTTACCTGCCATCGCCCTGCCAATTATCCTGTTGGTTTAGCAGCAAACAGCAAAGACCAAATCTTCAGCAGGAACAAACCAGACTAGCCTTGTAAAGCTGGATGCATTCCTTTTATTGAAACAACAACAACAAAACCAACACAAAGAGTGCATCTTTTCTGCAGTTAAGTTAATTATTTGTGGTCTGGGTCTGGCAATATGAGAGGAAATTAGCCTAGTCCTGATGATTGGACATTATTAGCAGCACATGAAGTCCATCTTTTGTTTGCTGGGGCCCATGCTATTTTTTTAGCACTGTCTTCCTTGTACAGACATCTTGTGGGGGGTTACATTAATATTTTGGCTTTCTGACTGTGCAGTCCATTCTTTGCCACACACTGGAGGCAAAGCTTTGCAGTTTCAGTTGACTGGACTTTGTACAGGCTTTTTCAAAGCTTTGTCCACAGATGCCTTAACAATTTTTGAGTTCCTGGAGGAGTTTTGTGCTGGGATAAATGTGAGAGGGCTTGTCCTCAGATGGTGCAGGCTGGCCAAGCGCCACTGACTGCGGGAGAACTAAGTCATTTTGCTCAAGCAGAAGATCTGCTGCTCAAACTTCAAAAGGCCACCCACATGTGCTTGCTGAGCTGGAGGTCTAAATTAGCAAAAACCAGAGTTTTTCCCATGGTTTTCACTCTGAGCCATAAAATCACTCATATTTATTGGAAATCCTCTAGAAGTGCTTGAGCCACAGTGCATTGAGAGCATGTTCAGGTTTGTGATGTAAGAGAGTATCACGTAAAGTTTCTTCTTCCTCTCCACTTCAGTGAATGATGTTTTGATTGTAAAAAGGTTTCTTAATTCTAAGTAGAAATTAGTGCTTCAGAGAGGGCATTTTGTTTCTTTCTGCTTTTTCTAGTAAGGGGAGTTGTTCCTAATCAAAGATCCAAGAGTTATTTCTCAGAGAAGCTGTGGCTGTCCCATCCCTGGAAGTGTCCAAGGTCAGGCTGGATGGGGCTTGGAGGAACCTGGGCTGGTGGAAGGTGTCCCTGCCCATGGCAGGGGGTGGGACTGGATGATCTCTGAGATCCCTCCCAACCCAGGCCATTCTGTGATTCTGTGGGTATCAGCTCCATGGCAAATGTGATAGTTATAGGAACAGCTCCTCGTTGCGGGTATTGGGGATGGTTGTTGGAAAATCAGGAGGTCACTGCTGGAGAGGTCACACCTGAAGCAACTTTGAGACCTAAAGCTCTGTCAAGTCACCTTCATTGCCATCCATCTGCCAGCCTTCAAAAGAAAGTCATTGCTCTGGGAAAGGATTGTCTTCATTTCCAGGGTGTTAATGGTATCCCACCTCTGCCCTACCTTTCTAAGGGCCACTTGCTTGCTGTGCAGAAAGGCTTAGGATAGGAGAATTACACTCAGAAATGCTCTCCTCTGTCCACTGGCCATGAAGAGAGGGGAGGGTTGGTACCTTTCAGAGACATCCATGGTGGCATCCACCTTTGGCTACTGAAGGCTTATCAGGCGTGTTTGGAAAACTCATTGGGAATTGGGAAGAGTCTTTGCTTTTGAAACACCCAGGCAGCAAAAGCAGACTGGCATGTCATCAGAAGTGTGGCATCCAGGCTGCTGCTTGGCTGAGAGTGACACTGGAGTGGCCTATGTCTGCCAGCTTCATGGGGCACCTTGGGCAGGAGAATGAGCAAGAATTCCTGCATGTGGTGTGCAAAGGTTGGGCTGGTCAGGCTGCTCCCTCTGCTCTCCCAAGGGGCAGAGGTAGGGAAAGGAAAACTTGGGACTCTCAAAGCCAGGTCATTGTATTCTGAGCTGTTGTGAGTCAGTGGAGCTGTGGTACCTGTCACGGTTTAGGGTCTGGTCATACATACATTGGTCTTACCCAAAGCCATCTGAGCTGACAGCCCTGGAGTGTGGATACACACAGAAAGCTGAGCAGACATCTCGAAACAATCCAAGAACTGACTGTGTGACATGTGCCATGGAAGAGAATATGATGCTCCTGGGGTAAAAATAGTGCTGCAGTACTTTTTTAAGGTTAGTGACTTGCACTTTGCAGGAAGGAGCTATAAATACAAGTGCCTTGCACGAGTGCAAATCAGCCTTGAAAGCTTTCCAGTTATTACAAATTAAAGGATATCCGAGTGTGATTTTCCAGGGAATCACAGTAAAGCTCTAGCTATGCCCTTCATACCTTCTTGCAGGTATTTAACAGAGAAGCCAGCATTTATTTATTAGCAATGTTGTTGATTTTTAAGGACTGACATGCGTTAATAAAATATTTTTCATCTCTGCAAAATGTTCCCACATCACCTCCATTCCTGGGCCAGGGAGGGATATTTATCCCGTTCAAAGAGCAATGGCAGATAAAGCCAGTGCCTGTTAGTGAGAGGGGATTGTGTTTCAGGGCCGTGCCACTTCTTTGCATCTCTGAGCAGTACAAAAAGGTACACCTGGGCCTTCAGAGCCGCGGCTGCGACAAAGAGCTGCTAATCCAGCCCAGCAATGCGTAGAGCAGGTGTTCCCTTTCCCTTGGGTGCCTTCCCATCGAGCCAGACAGGCATTGCAAAGGTACCAGAGCCCAGCCCAGCTTCCCTGGGACACCCCAGGCTGTGTCGCTGTCACTGGGTGTGGAGTGTTGCTGACTCTGTGACGACAGAGGATGAAAGTGGAGCTTGCCCTCAGTGAAGCACGTTCCTACAAATTTTTGCCCCTGCAGGAAATCCAATATATTTTATCCTGTTTGTCAACACGGTTCATTCTGAGAGAGCCCCGAGTCTGTGGCCAGCAATTAATGCCACTTAAAAGCTTTTCAGAGGGATAATTGCCTGTTGTTCTGCAGGCATCACTCTCATTCAGATGCTAATGGCTGTCAGGGGCAGTGGCCATTCCCACATTGGGGGCCAGGTATGCCCCGCTCCCCTCGCCATGGGAGGACGCTTAATGGCTCTATTGTCCCTGAACAAGGGCAGTAGGGAAACCCCCCTGTCCCTGAGGAAGCAGTGGAAATAATCCTCATCAGTCTGTGTCACTTTGGCACAAAAGGCAAGAGGGTGGACAAAAAAAGGACGGGGGCATCCAGCACAAAGGGGATGGAAGTCAAGGTGTCCCACGTTGGGGGACTTCCAAGAGAGCTGCGCCAGGCTCACCAGGAAAGACTCACCACGGCGCTGTGAAAACCCAGGGGATTTTTCCAGCCATTCTCAGATTTCAGATTTTTGCCAGATGGGGCTGGATGAGGTTTTTTTAAGGTAAAGTTACCTTTCTTTGAAGGTCAGATTTACAAGGACAGAGTAAGAGTCATCAGCTCTCAAGACAGGACCTCACTGTGATGCTGTTCATGTCTGTGTGTAGGTTTAGTCCTGGAAGGTTCAGCATCAAACCTGTGCTCTCGGTTGTCTGATGGGAACGATCTCCTTGCAGGATAAGAAACCTCCTTTCTTCTTATCACAGAATCACAGACTGGTTTGGATTGGAAAGAACCTAAAATCTTGCCTCATTCCACCATCCAGCCATGGGCAGGGACACCTTCCACTATCCCAGGTTGCTCCAAGCCCTGTCCAACCTGGCCTTGGACACTCCCAGGGATGGGGCAGCCACAGCTTCTCTGGGCAACCTGTGCCAGGGCTTCACCACCTTCACAGTCTCATTTTTCTTCTTGCTTTATTTTGCCCCTGAGGTAGGGCTGGAGCTGTGATTTCTGAGAGATACACAGTTAAAACTTAACCTTCTTTTTGGGATCTCTAGGTATCTGATCTTCCTAGACCCTACACTCTAAGGTAGGCTGGCTATGAAGAAGCTGTGTTGGCTGGAGATTGTGCCAGGGTTCTGTCCCTCTGGGTTAATCATTCAACTTAATGAAACCCCTGGTTTGCAATCTCTGGATGAGCAACACAACCAAATGCCCCTTCCCTCTGTAAAAAAGAGAGTGAGGTTACTGAGGAGAAAAGACACTTTCTGAGGAAGCACATCCTCCTCTTTAAGAATAGTGAGGAAGAGGGAGGGGGGATCATTTAACAGCCAGCGACCCCTCTGAAGTCCCTTTATGAGGATTTTGGGTTTTGAAGTGCTGGGGAGAATGGGCTCCTCTCCCCAGCTGGCCACCTCCTTTGGGAGCCTTGTGGAGCCTTCCTGGGAGCCCCTGCAGGTCTCAAGCCCCCAGCCCCTTTGTGCTGCTCCTCCCTCTGGGTTTCACATGGGTTTGTTGGGGGCTGCAGAGCTCCCCTGGCCCCACAGCCCCGCTCCCACCCGCAGCCACGGGCCACTCCCGCAGCGGAGCCAACCCAAGAAAGGACTGAGCCACTTCCATGGAAACAAAAGCCTGTTTTCAAACAGCGTGAAGAGAAACTGTTTCTATCTTAGGCCTTTAATGACCTGAACTGTCCATCTTTTGGAGAAAAGCAACAATAAAAAGGCACTTTGCTGTGCTGTCGCTGCCACCACTCTCTAACTATGATTATTTTTTGCCACAAGAGCTTGGCATCCATCCTTCTTTAGGATGCACATAGAAAGAAATGAAAAAAAAAAAAAAAGAGAGGAGTTTATTTGTCCCCTCCAGCAAATCTTGCTGCTAGGAACAGGCAGGCACGTTTGCAGCAGCGGTTCCTATTTTCCCTGGGAGAGGAGTCCTGTGCCCTGCGTATTTCAGTGTTGAATAAATAGTCCTTCATGTTGTATGCGGTGGCTCCGGGCACCCCGCTGAGATCATGTCCTTAATACAAACAATACGACACATTTATTCTAAGCTGACCGCGCTGACCCCCAAAAGTTTGTTCCCTCCGCTGGGACTCCTCGGCCTTTTCATTCAGCTGAATGGCCAGCACAAAGACCTTGTCGCATCTACAGTCCCTTCCTAAACAAAACTCGGCGAGGAAGGGGGAAGGAGTGGCGGGGGGAGCGGGGCAGAGGAAGAAATAGGCAAACCTTGACCCCTCCACCTAAAATAAAGTGGAGGAATTTGCATTTTAAACCTTCAGATGCTCGTCCGGGGCTCGCTGCCTCTCCTCCGGCCGGCGCTTTGCCTCCCCTTTTGCAACCAGCCTGAGAAGCTCCGGGCTCGCAGCATCCCAGCGGAGCCGCTCTCCCGGCTCCGGGCAGCGTCCCCTGCTGCGAAGAAAGGCTCCTCTCTGCTCTCCTTTGCATTCCTATTTTTTTTCATAGATTAGAAAAAGAGAGAAAGAGCTCTACTTAATAAGGAAATGGATGTTCTCTGCCCCTTCCCCCATGCCCGCTCGCTGCCGGCGTTTGGAGGCAGCGAGCGCTGGGAGCTTGCTCCGGGTTTGTCACTGTTTCCCATGGCCCCGGCTCCTCTCTCGGAGGTCACTGCTCACTCACTCGGGGATGGATGGACAGCTGATTGTGACAAATACCCTCAGCCGCCTCCGTTTGCAGGCAGCACTTCGCAGGCAAACACAGAAATTGGTGTTGATTTGCTGTGATTCCGTGTGGGAAACGACGATGCTGGCGCTGCTTCCTTTCAGTTCCAACTGGCCTCCAGGGAAAGACCTGCTTTGGGGACAAACTCTTTTAGATGTGATGCAAAGTGGATTTGTATGTCTATTGAACCTCCTTTTTGAAGTGTACATTTTAGCTGGGAACTTGCCTGGGCACTGAAACACTGAGAAGTCTTTTCCCTGGAGCTGGAGGTGTGCTCCCAGCTCCTCTCTTGTCCCAAACTTGGGCTGCCTCAGAGGCAGCATTGTGAACCTTTAGCTGTACTTCCAGGTTGCTCCCTGGTATTGAATCATAGAATCATAGAATCAGTTGAGTTGGAAGAGACCTCTGAGATCATCAAGTCCAACCCTTAATCCAACCCCACTTTGATTACCAGATCATGGCACTGAGTGCCACATCTATTCTCACCTTGAGGTGTTGGTCTGCCAGTCAGGGCCCTGCTGTTTCCCCTCTTTGACCCTACTTGGCTGTACCACCTAAACCAGTGTCCATAGGACCCTCTGTCCCTGCTGGGTAATGGGACAGGATTCCTGACTCCTTGCACCGGAGTCCAGCCCCTCTTAAACTTTGGTGGGGTCCAGGCTCCTTTGATCACCTCTGAGCTCTGACTCAGCTTAGAGTCATTTTACCATCTCCAGTCTTTACAGTGGGGCACGATGTCTCTCTTCCTTTTATTTTTTCCTCTAAAAGCTGCACAGTTGCAGTACAACATGTGGATTTTGTTAAACTTGTGATGGACCTGCCTCATATTTTGCTTCCCCTGTGCATGCAAAAAGCACTTTGATTCCCTGTGACAGACTCTGCCCTGGACAACAGGGTCAGGGCAGGCCCTTTTCAACCTTCTGGCACCTCTGAAGTGGCACCACTAAAGCATCACATGATGTTTAACCAGTCTGGACCTTGGCCTCCCCAGCTGTAAAGGGGGCATGGCTGTACCTGCCTCCCAGCAGGGATGTGGCTGTGAGTCAGGGATCTCTGCTGGGTGGTGGCAGAGCTCAGGTGAGGTGAGCAGTTGTTCTGTATGGTGGAGGCTGTGGCGTGGGCATGTCTTCCCTTTGGGTATTGCTGTAGCATGGCCCTGACCTGTGACATGCCCCACTGTTGGAGGGCAAAGGTGGGACCGTCCCTGTGGACTGGCAAGGGCTCTGGCTGAGGTCAGCTCTGTGCTGGAAGCTTTTGTCAGTGTAACAATATCACTGTGTTGACCAGAAGGTTTGTCTAAAGTTGAAACCCAGCCCGGGACAAGGCTGTGGATGTTACAAACAGTTATACCAACAGAACTAGTTTAGCTGAGTTAAAAATACAAGGCACTTGCCCATGAGATGTCTCTGTAAGAATATTTTGCTCGTGCACAGACCCTGCCTGAGAGATTTTGAAGTCCAGTTGCAATGCCACTGTGGTGGTGCCTGCAAACATAAACCAACCCCCACTGGGGTAACCAGGAGGGTGAGATACACCTCCTGACCCCTTGCAGCAGCAGGACAGGCACTTTCAAGCAAGTTCCTGAGATACTGCTCTGTCAAACTTCCTCCTTCTTGGCCTTTTCCACCCTCTTGGCCTCCCCCAAATTGTGAGCCCCTTTTTTGCTGCCACATCACTGTGCAAACAAACATGTTTCTCATTGCTGCGCTGCTCTCCGGAGTCTTGCTGGCTTGTTCTTTACATGTACAAGGAAACTGCATGACCACTTCTGTCTGGAATCTGTCCTTTTATCTCTTTTTTTATCCTGTGCTCTTTTCTTTTCCTCTTTTCCCCCCCAGGCTCATTAAGAAATCAATAAGAGGCTCAATAGGGCTTTGCTTAACCTGATTCTGGAAGTATTTCTTCCCCTCGGAACGTGAACCAACTTCTCAAATTGATTTTGCTGCTTTTGCTCATTTCCATTTGACAATACTCTTAGAGCTGTGTCTTGCCTTCTTAGAACAATTCACAGCCAGTGGTAAGTCTTGGGCTGACAGGTCCTAACAATGCTCACCTGCAGGACAGGTACAATTGTGCATCACCTACCTGGGCAAGGGAGGGAAGGAACAATCCATTACTGATCCAATAACGTGATGGTTTAATCCCTTTTTAGAAATGCCAGCAGTCCTGGAGATAGGCAGAAATGGTCCCTCATTCCAGTTAGACCTTGGCTGATCCGTGGTACAGGAGAGCAGAAAGGGAGGTGGAGTTACTCCTCTCAGGTAGACCTGCCTGGAGATTAATTGTGTGCTTCAGATCCATATCTGAAGAAATTGTCACCTGTTTCTTTTCATCCTCTCTTATATATTGCTCTGAAGTTCTTTAGGGTCTCCAATTAACCCCAAGTTTAGAGAACACCCACCAGATCGATGTGAAAACTTTAAATTTCCTTTTCATGGCACATTCTATCCATTCACTTTTGGGTTTGTGTTGTGATCTGGAGTTGGAAATCTAGAGCGCATTGACATCCTGCACAACAGAATTTCTGGAATTATTTACAACAGGTGGACTGGATTTTAGCTTTGATTTCATTTGGGTACATTTTGAAGAATTGAAGTGAAAGACTGGGAGAACAGACTCCCAAAAATCACAAGACAACTAGGATAAAAATACAGGGAAATGGCCCCCACTAAACAGCACCCTAGCTAATATCCTGCTTTATTTAGACAGAAACAGATCTGAAGCAAAGGTTAGTTAACAGCAATTTTCACCCACCTTGAGGTCCAGCTCTGTCTTGGTTGTTTACCACTGATCCTACTCAGTGCCCCATACACAGACAGATCAATATTTTCACAATTTGTTTTCATGAACTTGCAGCTTAATTCATGGCTTCTCATGTCACAGCCAGTAAGTAGATGATGATGCTGATCCAGCAGCACAAATCCTGTCTGCAGCAACATGAACCCATGCAGAGGTGCAGGACCCTGGTGACTGGAGGTGAGTACCTTGGCTGGCCAGTTTGCAGGAAGGGTTCTGTGTTCAGCCTTGCCTTCAAAACTGGGCAGTTTCTCACTCCAAATGGCACTTGGTCCTATTTCCTGGTGTGCATTTTTCTTCCTCCAATGCATCATCCACTCTCCTCACCTTGCAGGATGGGTTGTATCCCTATCTGTCAGAATAAAGAGGTGGTCTGGAAACTTCTGGAGTGCCTATGGCAAATCCAGGCTGCCATCACCTCCCCTGAGCAGTCACCTCTGCCATCATCTCCCTCATGTGCCAGGAATGGGTTGCAAACTATGACATTTACCTGTTGTCTTTGCCATTCTTAGTCATCCAGAACGGACCAAACAAGGGAGATGAACTTAGAAAGGGAGGACTCAGTGGAGGTTTGGGAACACTGGGTCTACCACAGAATACACCTGTCATGCTTTTAAAGCTGAAATCCCAGCCCAAGATGTCATGAGGTAAAACTGTAAGGGGTGTGTCGTGATGAAGAGCCTGGAAAAGCACAGAAAAAGTGTCTGTGTACATGTCACCATCTGAACTTTCATGTGGGTAAGGTCTGAAACCAAAATCAAAAGGGAAAATGCAAGACTGCAATTCCACCTGTAGCTCTTTGTGATTTTCCTTATGCAGGGATGTCTGAAAATAACGATGAACTCGTGATGACTTAACTAAGGAGAAAGAGGTCTCAGATGGGCTGGGTCTGACCAGGCTGTGCCAAGTGCTCCCAGTTTGGTGACTGGGATTTGGAAAGGGAAGGTTGTCCACCTAGGCTTGGTTCCCCCACCCCCTACCCCTTTTTTTCCCCCCCTGGTTGTTTTGCAAACCCTGAAAGGAATAGACTCAGTGTTATTCTAACTTTAAATGGGAGGAGGGGGGAGGCGATGAGAGCAGAGAAGGAAAATCCATTTGCTGCACTACTGTCAGCCCCTTAGTTTTCCTTCAAGTCTGACAGGCCCAGGATTAAAGGTTTGGTTACAATGCCCTGACAGTACACATTAACAGCCCTGAATGTCTTAACAACCCGGCGACTGGAGATGCATTCAGAGCAGTCTGTGAACTGCTTTTCCCCTTTAAAGCTCCTGCTAGACCATGTTGTCCAGTGAAATCTTTTGTGGTTAAAAATGTATAGACTTTTCTTTCTGATTCCTAAGCATGTACGTACACAAACCTCAAATTCTTTGCTGTCTTCCCGTAGGGTTTATGTCTAGTTTTCCTTTAACCATTTGGCTTGTGAGAAGTGTCCTGCTCTGACTACACAAGGAGTTTATATCTCCCCTTTTTATTTTAGCTAGATTTTCACCTAAGTGTAAATGAACAAAAATTTACCTAAGTGTAAATGAACAAAAATTCACTTGTGTGGGTGGAGTTATGTAGATCTATTCCAGCTGAGGGGCTGGACATGTAAAATAAGGGGGTTTTCCCTGGGAAAAAAAAAATAAAAGAAAGGAAAAAGAGTCTCTGATCAACCAAAAATTTCTGTATTGATTGGCTACATTTGCATCATAAAATGGAATTCACCAGCCATGGCGTTTTCGTGGATGGACAGTGGTTGTAATAACCGGGGTGTGTTGCTATTCACAATGCATAATAATTAAGTTTACACCGGGCTATTTGCAGTCCTTGGCAGGACCAAGGGATCTGTTTCCACTCCTGAGTCTCCAGGCAGGAAACCCCACCTGATCAACTTCTTTTGCTTGGGGACAGGTTAAGGAGGAGGAGAGCTGTTGAAATCCAGCAAGAGTCTCCGGAAAGGGTTTGGAAGCTTTAGTTAAACTGAACACCTCCTGTCTGAAAATGCCCCAAATCCCTCATCTTGGTCAGAAACTCCCATTGGAGCTCTCACTGTGTGCTTGGCTGGGGAAGTGCCGGTGCCCTCAAAGGTCTCCCTTAGCTGGACCTGCTGGAGAGACACCTGGAGGTCCTGGTGGACAAACAGCTGTCCCTGAGCCAGCAGTGCCCCAGGGGCCGGGAAAGCCAATGGAATCCTGGACTGCAGGAGCAAGAGCATTGCCAGCAGGTCAGGGAGGTGATTCAGCCCCTGAACTCAGCTCTGANACTGATGGCCAGTGAGTGCCACCTGGACAGGAGGGAGAACTTCTTTGCTGTGCAGTGACCCAGCACTGAGCAGAGCCCAGAGAGGGGGTGGAGTCTCCTCCCTGGGGATATTCCAGACCCCTCTGGACACAGTCCTGTGCCTTGTGTTCTGGGATGGCCCTGCTGGAGCAGGAGGTGGGACCAGTGACCCACTGTGGGCCCTTCCAACCTGACTCATCCTGAGATTCTGTCAAAGTTGCTGGTAGCAGGTTGTGCTTAACCTCAGCAAGCTCGGCTCACGTCTCTCGACTCAGTGGGACAAGGATCTTTGTGCCTTAAAACCAGAAGGGCTTTGAATCAGTCTTCACTGCCAGGGTCAGTGGCAGTCCTGTGGTGGCATCAGGGACCTTATACAGAAGGGGTGTCCCTTTGTTCAGGAAGGGAATGAGTGCAATGTGTAAGAAGACAGAAAAAAGGCTCCTGGGCTGTGCTGAAGGGGAAAAGGCTGGATTGAGGGAACATCCATGAGCTGTTCTGAGGGTCCTCTCATACTAGGGGTGAAAAAAGATGGGTGTGAAAGTGTGAAGAACCCCAAGGGAATGGGAGGGGGTGTTTTGGGAGGTAAGTCCATCCTTGAAGGGTCAGAGTGGCTGCATAATGTGGGGGATTTCTGTTTCTGCAGAGGGGGAGGTAATCTAAGGGGAAACCTGATTAGAAGTGAGGAACGTGATCTGTGAAAGGGGAGGGTGGAAGGGGGGATAAATGAGAATTAATTTAGCACAAAATCAAGATGTCAAGAACAAAGTTAATCAGGAGACAAGGTTAATTAATGAATACATCCTTAAACCATCACTGCTACATCAACACCACTGGCATTAATCAAAGCACTAAGAGTGTTCCTAACCTCATGTCAGGTGTCTGGGAAAGAGAATGGGGGGAACAGGGTCTTGTTGGAAATACCAACATGTCATGGGGAGGATGACAATCCCAAATCTTAAAATCATCTCGTTGTTATTTGTTTTAGTAGTAGAAAGTGGGCTAAAGGATGGACTGGGAAAAGCAGTATCTGTGTCTTAGGCTCTGACAGCTTTAAGCAAGTGGCCAAACTGATAAGCTGATTAAGAGTCCAGGCGGTGCTATTGACCTGAGATCCATCTCAAACATGGACAGCAGCCTCCACAAAGTAAACAAGGAATAGGTAATTAAAGATGCTATTGACCTGAGATGCATCTAGAACATTGACAAAAGCATTTCTACAGCAAATAAGTGATAAATAATAAAAGCAGCATTTCCTGCCTCTCTTTGGAATCACTGGTTTGCTTAGCCAGGTGTCCACCTGACGCTGCTGCTTAGTTACTGGTGAAGGCAGCCAGGCTGACACGGGGTGGGGAGCACACCCAGCAGCATCTGTGCTGGATGAAGGATGGAGGGGTGACATCCAGCATGTCAGGCACTAGGACACGGTCTGACCTTCTGTTTGCCAATATTTTTGGGAACAGAAAGCTGATTTCCAAGCTGGTTGGTAAAGATTACTCTGTGCCTGTGTCTGATGGACACAGGAGCTCCACCTCAGTGTAGCCATCTTTGCCTCAAGTGTTGTCTCATTCCTCTTTGTGAAAAGAGGTGGCAACTCCTTCAGATTTAACCTCCTATTTGGTATGGAAAATCACCTTCTGCTGCTGACAGTGTGGGTGATGACTGGACAAGGGGTGTCTGCACCTTGATTAGACAAAACAGCATCTTCACAAAGCTGAAATCAAAGTTACCCTTTTGGATTTTCCATATGACATTTGGCATATGAGGCATCCACAGATACCAGGTTGGAGGTTTATCATTAGCTCGGAGTGTTTCTGCAGGTTTCCTGAGGGATCTGGGCTGGGAGTTCTGATGCTGTGCAATATTTCCTTGAATGATCTGGAAATTCACAAACTGTTCTGGAGAGATCAGGCAAAGAGTGATGAGGGACAGGAATATGGAACAGTCAGAAGTGCTTTTTGAGAGCATTAAACCCCATTAAAATCAATGTGCTTTCTCTGGTGAAAGCTGGAGATGGAGAAATGAAGAGTGCAGGCAATTCCCTGAGAGTGAAATAGGAGGGAAAGGGAGTGGGAAGCACTTGTCAGTCTGGATAAATTAGAAACTGAAGATCACAGGAAAAATGATGAAGGAAGAAAAGGTATAGTGGAGTAAATGCACAGCTAGTGATGTTAAAGAGAGAGTGATTTCTACCAGTATTTAAACCAGAAAAGATAATACTACCAGTGGTTTTGACTCCTTTCTTTTTGGGATGATGACACAGAGAAATCAGAGGCATTCAGTCAGTATGTGTGTTCTGGGAATGTCAGTCTGTGTGTCCTTTATTCAGGAAAAATCAAATGGAGTTATTTCTGTTCTGGGAGTTGAATGATGCAAACTTCATCATTGCAAGCTCAGCAGAAGTGTGGACAGTCCTTGGGAAGAGTGGAGAAGAAAACTCCTGGTTTTAACAGAGGTGTCACTTCTGAAGAACTGCTGCCACAACAGGGGCGGGGGGAATATATAAGTATATACTTTTCCTCCTCATTGCTATAAATTCTTAACTCAAGACAGGAGGTTTTACTCTGCTCTGGCTCTACCACAGCCATTGCTCTTGAGGCAGGAATCAATGTGGGGTGGTCCCCTGACCCAGGCTGTGCAGCAGGTCAAGCTAAAGCATCACAAAGGCCCTAAAATCTATGAATAAGTGTAATTCTTTAGAAGTCAGTGCCCCCATTTTACAGCAATCTGGTGAGGGGCCTTAACCGGGTGACAAGGTAATTTCCATACAGTTTAAGTACATCCTATCTGGAGTCCAAGGGTGAGGGAAGGTTTGACCCAGGGGAATTCTGAGCAGCTCTGTAAGACTTGCAAACTGGCCCATTTGGGTCTGGTATCCTGTGTGCTGAACCAGCAAACACAGATCCTTTGGAGAAGGGATGTAAAGAGTAAAAGCAACTCTTTGCTTAATGCATCCAGCAGTAATTCCTGTGGGGAGGGTGGGAGGAGGGAGAAGTCAATTCTCTGCCCACTGCAGGTGATCGGTGCAGAGGTGTGATTCCCTCTCCCATGTTCCTATGCAGGCTACAAACATTTATTAATGGTCATAAAATATCCTGCCTGGTTTTTAAATCCAACCAACAATGTAGGACTTGACCACCATAAAGTTTGTCTCAAAACCACCACAAAAGGTTTGAATTACTCCTGGTGGCAATAAAAGCATTCTTTGGGCTGAGGCTTTGCTTTATTGTTAGCTTTTATTTTTCTCAGTCCCCATTCCTACCAGCAAGACATAAACAACGGGGGCTGAGTTGTCGTCCCCCACCCCCTCACACCTACATTAATAAGATCCAGGAACCAGCAAAATGAAGGAAACAGGAGCAGAATAGTCATGGAGGCGACTGGTTGGTGATAAGCACAGCTCTGCCTGGTGTTAAAGAAAGTGGTGCTTAAAAAAGAGCCTTTCTCTCCTTTGCAACCCAGAGTGCCCCAGTCACGTAAAAATGTTCATATGAAGAAAAAATATTACATAAATACACACCTTTTATATATTTTATATTATATATATGAAATACATAATTACTATTTTAATATATAATGCATAGATATATTTCATGGCTGAATTCAAGGTCACTAAAGTGCTTTTTATTCTGAGTTGATTCCTTTTGATGTGAATCAAACTATAATAACTTATAGTTGTATTATTAACTTAACTTCCAGACAAAAGTGTCTCCTCAGGAGTTGATTTCAGTTTACCATGTCTGCTTTAAATGTTCTTCTGCAGTTAATTCAGAAGAACTTCTGTCTTTTGGCATAAACCCTTTGGGAATTAAGCATCTTGATGCTGAGTGGCAGCTGCATAGCAAACATCTCCATGACTAGAGATTGATTTCCTCCTCTAAATCTACTTCACTGTTGACTGTAAAGTCATTGGAACTTTTGCATCATCTGCCTTGAATGGAAATACCAGAATTCCAGGTAAATAAGAGCATCTGAATTGGACCTGAAGTGCTGCCAGGGCAGGAAACCATGAGGAGGGCACAACAGCACCGATGGGAATGTACTGGTGGAAGTCATGGAATCATTGAATATGATGAGTTGGAAGGAACCCATCAGGACCATCAAGTCCAGCTCCTGCCTGGCCCTGCACAGACACTGCAAGAGTCACACCCTGTCCCTGAGAGCATTGTCCAAACACTCCTGGAGCTCTGGCAGCCTTGGGGCTGTGCCCACTGCCCTGGGATGCCTGTTCAGTGCCTGTTCAGTGCCTGTTCTCTGTGGGAAGAACCTTTTCCTGAGATCCAACCTAACCCTCCTCTGACTCAGCTTCATGCTGTTCCCTTGAGTCCTGTCACTGTTGTGAGAGTCCTGCTGGGTTTGGCTGCTCCAGTGAACCCTTGTGAACCCAGCCAATCTGTCAGGCAGTGCAAAGCCTGGGAGCTTTCCTCAGTTCTTCCCATGAACTGATGTGAAACTGTGGACAGAAGAAAGGTGTGAAAACAACCTGGATATCATGTGATTTTATCCACCTCCTTCTGCTTATGTCTCACTGAGACCTCTGTGCCCAGTGAGTACTCCTGAGAATTATCAGTTCTGCCAGACAGAGTTCAGAAGATTTTTGCTGTCCTTGTGGTTAGATCACATTTGGTCCTGTTTCCTTGAAGATTCCATGGAATAAGGTAGTGTAAAAGAGGGCAGAGAAAGAAATCAAAGAGGAAAATGCAGCATCTGTAAGCAAAGCCTGATGGACAGGCAGGCTCTAAGGGACCAGAGAACTTCACAGAATCACAGAAAGGTTTGGGTTAGAAGGGACCTTAAAGATCATTTACTCCCAACCCTCTGCCATGGGAGGAACACCTTCTAGTAGACCAGAAGTTTTGTCCAACCTGGCCATGGACATTTCCACTTGAAGCAGGATGGAGCAGTTGCATGTTTTGGGTGCCCACAGCAACATTGCAAAACCTGCTGTCGTGGCTAAGAAAACCAAACAATCTCTTTAGAGAGAAGGAAAAGGAAACTGTGTGATAAGTAAGGAGGAAAAAGAGTCATGAGGAAAGGATGGAAGAGGCTGAATTTTGTGTTCCAAGTCATTCAAGATGGAGCCTGAATTGCAGGAAATGAAGGGGCTTTCAAGGCCCCTTCCCTGGCCCAGACAAGTCATGGCAGCTTTTTCAGTCTCCCTATGTTATTGAGTAAGCATCAAACTAGGGACCTTCAAAATGACAAGAAGCTCAACAGGAGCCAACAGTGTGCCCAGGTGGCCAAGAAGGCCAA
>VWZD01007571.1:643402-730412 GCA_013396695.1 Sakesphorus luctuosus | reverse complement strand
ATATACATATTTAAAAGTAATGGAATCAACAACATAACTACATTCCTCATCTAAAGCTTGTCCTTTCAGTCAACATTATTAGTTTTGCTTCTGCCCTTGGCCTCTTAATCCATTTCATTAATTAGTTTTTTTACCCTCTGAACTCCTATAGAATATGTCTTCTCTGTGCATGCTCTGACCTTCAATCACCAACCCCTCCATTTTCTACACAGATGTTTACTATTATCTCCTCCTTTTATCTTGGTTTATATATTAGCTTTTCATCACTGTATTTATCTTATCAATCTTGGTTTATTCTTTTAAAGCAAGGTCTGCATGTTTTTTAATTTTTTTTAGAAATGCACTAGATGACACAACAGTGTATGAAAGGTGTTGAATTCTGAGTCAGGTCATCCAAAGCCCTTTGGCTATCCATTGAGGTTCGAGAAAAGGCTTTATCTAATGCCTTGAGTGAGGGACAATAGAGAGTAGATAGCTAATGACTCAAGCTGAGCATAAAATTCTGTCTTAGGTTCTCAGAAATCATGTTTTCTCAGAAAGAATTATTGTTTTACAGGCTAACCAAGAGCATAAAGTCCAGGAATGTTGCACTTCTCTTCAGAACACCTCAACAATTTGTAGAAATTCTGTCTTACAACCAGCCATGCCCACAGGCTACATAAACTTTAGTTTATTTATGCCAGTGTGTCTGCTCACTTCTATCCTCAGAGCTCAGCTATACACAGCTATGGGATGTGAGAGACCTGTTCTCTCTTTCTTATGGTTTTATTCCTATCATTTTTCTTATCATGTGAAGCACCAGACAGTAAACTCTTTGAACCATGCTTATATCTTTTTTTGCTTTTACTGTGGAGCTTGTTCAATACATCAGTGCTAGACAAGTAGTTAAGGTTTGGTTAACATTCTCTCATGGTACGTTAGCTAGACCTCTTTCAGGAAAGACTTTGCCCAGCTGAATCATACTTACCCCACAGACTATATCACAGACACTTTTTGTTTGCCCTGTTTCCCTTGGGGATATCAAAAACATTGCAATGATTAAAAACTGCTATCAAGGGGGGAGGAAAGGAGGAATATAAATTGATCAGTTTTCTTATACTTTGTAACCTCCTTTTGATGCTGAAAAGATTTGTACTCTTCTATCCACCAATTGGTAGTACCTAGACATTGGTTCTAAGCAAAGCAGGAAGGCCTGCAGGCTGCAATAATTGTTAGAGTATTATAAAAAAAATTATAACAATAAAAGAAACTAATAATTAAAAAACTAACTTTCTGATACTCTTTATTTCCTTTTTCGTACCTTCTGAAAGGTTGCCCTCCATCACTTCCAGCAACATACATGTTCCAAATATGTCGTCACTCCCAAACAAGCTTAATAGCTCTTGTACCTGGACTTTCTTAAAGATTAATAATGACCTGATGAACTAATCTCTATTTTACAGTGAATAAGTTAATTAACCTGTTAAATTCTCTCACTCTAATAAAACAGGGTTTCACAGTTACAGATTCACGTGGGTGCCAGTGTGCACTGTTGCCTGGAATCAGTCCTCTGTAGGTATAGGACTTGGCATTTCCCCTCCTTGAACTTCAGATATCTAGGACCAACTTTATTTACCAAATGGCCCATCAGCAGAAAAGCTATTCTGTCCAGCTTGATATTTGCTAAAGGATTTAATGAAATTCCCTTTGGAAATAGCTCACTCATCTCCTCGAGTAAGTATAGGAAATTATCTTGATA
Organism: Sakesphorus luctuosus; assembly: GCA_013396695.1. Lineage (NCBI taxonomy): Eukaryota > Metazoa > Chordata > Aves > Passeriformes > Thamnophilidae > Sakesphorus > Sakesphorus luctuosus. Next base: position 728,674 of record VWZD01007571.1, on the reverse strand, counting down.
TACACAACCAACTTTTAAATGGTCAGGGGTATCTGGAATGAAATCTAGAGTGACTCTGCATTTTTCGTTTGATTAAATTTTCCTCATATATATCATATCGTATCTTGTATTCACTGTATGTTTGTACAAGATATGTTTGTCATTGTACCCTCTACCACATGCCATGAACTTAAGTCATCAATTTACGAAATTCAAATCATTCAGTAGGATGACTTTCTTTTAAGTTACTAAGTGATCTTTCCATACCCAGGCCAAGTAGCATTTTTCTGCTCTCATTGAAAGTCAGATCTGCTTGTCGTCAACTAGACACTGAATGTAGTTGAGCCCACCCAGCAGGCAGATCTCACAGAGACAGACAAGGAAATCTTTTTCTAATGAAGATAAATCTAGTGTCAGGTAGGATTCTGCTAGCACAGAAGTGATGCCATGATTGACGCAGTTATAAGCATGGAGGGTTTATAGGAAGTGAATAAAGGTGAATTTAAAAAGATTGGCAGCTTCACTACAAGTTATGATCCTATTTGAGGAAAGCAAAGCCTAAGGATTGACCTTGCTAAAGGAGAGGGTCAAGATGTGCAATCTGTGAAGATCACATGAAGAATCGCTCAGGCCTCAGAGCCTTCCATCTGACTGAGATATGAAAATAGACGTTAAATTAAGCCAGACTAAGATAATGAAAAGTATGCTATTATTTCACTTCTTATTTTTCCAAGTAAAGGACATAATAAATTTTGAATTTCAGTAAGTAAAATCACTTCTGGTTTTACTTTAATATTTTTCTACTTTTAATAATAATTTGAGGAGGGATGTCAAACAGTAAGTAACCCAAGACCATGACAAGACCTTTTAAGGCTCATCTATTGCTAAGCAGTGACACCTCACAAAAAAGACAAAGTCCTCAAATGTTTGCAGAGTGTGCCTCTACTGAGCTGCAAGAGCTCTCTCAGTCTCTTATTTCCAGAATGCACTTGACAGACAACAGAAAACACAGTAAGAGTCTCAGATCCACTGGCACTCTCAGGATTTGTCCTAGAAATAAGTGGCAAACCTGTTTGTGCTAGATTCACAAGGTGATTTTAGGCTCAGCACTGCACTGTGCAACTTGCAGGCAATTTGTCAAAGAGACATTGTAAACCCAAGGCAGTAAGTGGTATCTCTTCTGAGACAGAAGAGGAATAAAAAAACAACAACAAAAAAAATCTCAGCTCTTGAACAAGAAATGTTTGTAAGGTAGATTAGTTAAAGCAAATCACAGGAAACTGAGCTCCAACTTACAAAGACTGGAAATGCACATCTATTCAGGATTTGTTAGAAATAACATCCAGACAGGCATTCACACACACTCAATTTTTATATCCCTTTCAGATCATTCATCTCATATCTGATAGGCATGGAAGGAACTGGGAAGGTTTGGATATTAGGAAAAATGTCTTCACCAAAAATGTTGTCAAGCACTAGAACAGACTGTCCAGGAAACTGCTTGAGTCACCATCCCTGAAGGTATTTATAAGACACGTTGATGTGGCACTTAGGCACACGGTTTAGTGCTGGAGTGGGCAATACTGAGTTAACAGTTATACATGATGATCTTAAGTTCTTCTCTGACCTAAACTGTGGTATGATTCTGTGAAGAAAAAGAGCTCGCTCTGTTCTTCATCTGAAAGGTCAAGTCTGATCTAGACTTTGTAAGTATAACATTTCCCTGACAGAAAACAATAACAATAAAAAGCAGTCTCCTCTTTTTCATTCAACAACTTTAAATTCTGTATGAAAAAGTTATTTTTTGCAGTGATGAGTCTCAGCTGGAAAATTCCTCTCCGTTACCTTATATTCTACAGCATAGGATCAGTTATGGTTGAAAGTGCCTTGCTAACTGAGCAGACCAGAAATTTACCCACAGAGTAGGACTGCAGAATTGTGGATACGATGTGAATTGTAAAAAATTGTTGATAAAAGCTTCTTGTTAAACTATTTAGAAATGTTGTAAAGAACTACTGTTGTAACTAGAAACAAAAACTTACATTTGCTTTACAAAGGGTATTATTTTGATTATTCCTTTTAATATTCTGGATGCAACTGAGTTCAGAAGTTTAAAGGCAAAGAATAAAGATGTTCTATACTAGAGATTATACACAACGAGACAGGGCTGAAATTTGGCAAATATCCATGTTCAGCTAGATAGAGATTAAAAATAATAGTGTAAGGGTCTGTCAACTAACCTTCTTGAAATCACTTAACAGTACATTTCAGTTGTCTCATCTGTAATACTTGTAATACATGTCTTGATACTTTTCTTTGGCAGTCATTTCTTTCTAATATAGGAAAGACTTTTATAGAGATACCAGTTTAAAAAGAGGTATTAAGAAGAAAGGGGGACTATTAATGAATGAAGTAAGGGGGATACAATTATACAGAATGTTTAAAGTATTAAATTCTCCCTTGTCCTCTTCAGAGAAGAAAAAAATGCACCTAATTCCCCCACATTGACCCCCCACCAAAAAAAAAAAGGGAAAAGAAAACTCTGAGCTGTTATTAAAAACATACGGATATAATAAAATTATTATATAAAAATGGGGAAAATACATTAGAAAGTAAGCACTTTTAATCATTATTTCTAACATCCTTGTAGATGAGGTGATATGCCTTTGTCTCAGGTGAAATTCCATCCTGACACGATTTAAAAATAACAAGATTTGGTATCAACTGCAAGAGCCTACAGATACTAATTATCAGCAACTGAAAAAAAAATTTTATACACTGAGAAACAACTTGAAAAAGATAAGAATATATTTGAAAAACTATTTATCTCCTTAAACAACAAGGAGAACTGGTAATAAAGTATACATATTATTAACAGAAACATAGCAAGCTATAAGCGTATAACAGTCTCTTTATGTCTTGAGAATCAATTTATAAAGCATACAAATAATGAAGCAAACCCAATAATACATTAAAGTTAAATCATGAAACAAACAATACAGTATTTGTATATTTAGGTTTTGCTCTTTAAAAAATCATGCCAGGTGTAATATGGAAATAGTTATGTTGTAAACTGAATTAAATCAAAAGTTTGAGTTGCAAATGCTTCTTTACATACTAAGCTTTAAGCTTCAAGCTTCCAAACTAGAACCAAATACCAGTACCTCAATAATTTTCTCTAAAAGTCACTTTGGTAAAATTAAATGAATTAGCAGGTACTGCCTGCATGTCTTTGCCTCTCTTTCAAAGGATATTTAAAAAAAAGTTTTTAAAAATTTGACATTGCTCAAAAGAAAACTATCACCTCCGGGCATTTTATGTGGCTGTTTACAAGCCAGTTTTACCTCCACAATGCATTAAGAAGAACTACAGATTTTTTAACTCAGAACAAGCTTTGCAAAGTTGAGAAAGTGAATTGCTGTGAAACTTGATAGATTGCATTGCTGTTAAGGTGCAACACACAGTGACAGGCAATGATGCAGACATCTCCTGACTCACCAGCCAGATTAGCTGAGTATGGAAGTACAGTATCCTGATATACTTTAGCAGTACATCATTAGTGTTATTTATTTGCACTACTTTAACACTTGGCACTGAACATGGATCAAAACAAGACAGTTCCTGCCTCAGAGAGCTCACAATCTAAATATAGAAGCTGAAACAAAAGATGAGCGTAGACACATGAGGAACAAAGAGAAAGCAGTGAGATGTAGTTGATCTTGCCATACCAGGAGACTTCTTTTACTTGTTTTGTTTACAAAGAACTCCTTGGAGAAATAAGGGGAAGGAAGAATTTGGAAAAGGATAAAAGAAAAATTTTTCAGTTGTTTACAGAGATATCCTCCCAACAGACAGGAGGAAAAACACAGAGGTCCTTGTATAAAAGTCAAACAAGATGACATCAGAGATGTAGTAGGTGCAGAAATGACCTTTTGAAATACCAAGGCATCAGCTGAATTATTTTATTTGAACCAACTGATTTAAAGAAGCTAAAAAAGGACAGCATAGTGACTCCTCAAATATTTTTTAGAGTTACAGGCAGTTATGGAATTGTTTGAAGGCTTGTTCTTTCCAAAGCTATTAGGATTGCATTGACTATGTAAACACTAAGCTGGTTTTTGCGTTCCACTCCACCTTCTTATCCATCTTTAATTTCAGTTAAATGCGTAATTGTCCTAAAGTTAAGAGCATTTTCTGGATCTCATTGATAGTCATGCAGGCAGACGAAGAGCAGTGTTCGTAAAGTGGAGGGCAATACACTGGATCCAGTTGAGTTCTCATTCTCACTATGAGTTGCTGTGCTGTTCTCAGTACATCTGTATGGGGATTTTTTTGCCTACTTCAGGGCTCTTCAAATACAGGAGAGGTATATGTATTCAAGAAAAGAAAAAGCAAAGGCACAGAAGGTTAAGTGGAATGAATGTGAGACTCACTGTAAGATCTTAAGTGATTGGTTAAGGTGATACCTGGTTTTGATGCACTAAAATCCTTCTGCTGAGCCATAGTAACTGTGAAACTGTGTGTGCCATGATCTTAGATTGGGATCTGACCTGCTTATCCCTCTTTCATTTGAGAGCACTAGAACACAGATTTTTGTTCTCTTTCCTCCACACAGTGGTTGGCTCTGTCCAGGCACTCCCGCATGTCTTTAAATCAATAGTCAAATGGTTCAGTGCAAGACTACAGAGGAGTCGTAACCTGCAATCACACTATCAAAGTCAGAGGATTTGCAATCATATCAAACTGGCATTGAACGAGAAAGGAGATAGGAAAATGTACTTAAAAAAACCCCAGAAGTTTATTTCAGGCATCCAAATTACTGAACTACATTTCCTTTCTATTTTATATGCGTGACTCTTTCACTTCTGTGACATTCTTTGCTCCTAAAAAATGTATTAGCCCTAGGGAACAAAAATAGATGGTTTGCTTCACTTTGTTCTTAATATCAGACTTTTTTTTTTTAATAAATATACATCAGACTATATTCTGTTTTAATTTTCAATAAGCCTTCTGGCCTGAATTTGTAAAATGTTACATATTTTTAAACTAAAGATTTCGTTAAAATTACCAGAATCAAACTTTTTAGCAATTTTGCTTATTGATTTTATGAGAGGCTATATGTACCTAGTAGAACTTCTTTGATTTCACAGAAACATTAAAAGAAGCATACTGATGGTATTACTCAAGTCCAATATTGTGTCTCCCAAAGTAGCCCAAAACCACAATGTCAGAATTAAGTTCAAGAGAAGCCAAATTGCAACTGGATAAAGTTCCTGTCTCCTTACATTTTGATTCAATCTTACATGCTTATATGTGTTTCTGATTCAAACAGTTCAATGACATTGAATGATTTCATTATGGGCAGTTCCATTATCTCAATAGAATGTAGGTGAATGTTTGGAGAGAACTGGCACAACGCCCAAGACTTTTATGTTGTTTCTTGGTGAACACACTACTGAAATCAAGGTGAGTCAGGGATCATTCATGTGAAAACTGAAAAATAAGGAAACCTGCAGAAACCAGATGCTGAATTTAAAGAAGTCACCTGGAGAGAAGAAAGAAAAAAAACCCAAGCAAATAAAAAACCCACATCAAAAGGAAGCGACTATTGTTATCTCAGTAAATAGTGGATAAAATAAATGGATTTTTAAACACTGTGCTAATAATCCTAGAATCTAACAGTTTCTAAATTGCTTCCAGAGACAGAGGTAGGTTCTGAAAGAAGGCATCTCTATGTGAAGAAGCATCATCGCTCAACTAAAAATTATTGACAGAAAGTAGCTGTACTTTAGCAGCTCTCGTACTGTAGAAGTTGAGATTAATATATGGTCAAAATTATTTCCTAGGTTTTTTAGTTTAAATATTTCCTTAAAAGGTAGTATTCCTAATAGCTGAGGAATAGTTGCATGTACAAATGTACATGTAACCTAGTGGTTTGCTTAGCAGTACTGGTTTTATCATGACTGTTTTCTGTCTTGCAGACACTATGAAGGTGTAATGTCATCTGTTCCCCCAAGTCTATGTCAAAGTAAAACTCTACTAAAAATCCACCACCACTGAATTGAAAAAGATTCTATATGCCAGTTACAAGGTGTTTAGTTTAAATCAGTCATATACTCTTCATTCCATGAGTCCAGAAGATAGACTGAAGGGATTAAGCAACTCAGAAAGTCACAATCATATTTATTGGGAAGGTGTGTGTTTTTCTGTGAACATATCTTACCTTTCACATAGAACAAAAATTCCAAAACCCATGGGCAGCCAACATAGAGTAGTGTTCTGGAAAAGTGTCTGTTTACAGGTTAACAGTCTGTTCCATAAAAAGTTGAAAACTGTGGTAAGTATGTAGTGAACACTACAGAGAAGAAAGGGAAACATGTTTTCTCTATCTTCATGATCTACTGATTCGCTGTTTTCTGTAGTTTTTCATTCATGTCTGGCCTACCAGGCATGAATTTGAGCAGTTTCTGTCAGAAATGAGACATCATTTACATTAGCTCTCCTGGCCTGAACAAGCGTGACTGCAGGATTTTACAGTCCACATAACACTAGGACAAAATTACGCTAAAAGGAAGGTACTCTACCAGCTTTCAATAATAACCACAAAAAATCTGAATGAAGATATATTCAGTATAGGATACATGTAATACAAAATGTGTGTAAATTGGGTTTTAAAACCGGAGACTACTTACTGAAATGGAGCTTTGAGAATATGAGTGTTACACCTGAATAAAGGCTGCACATATGAAAAGGGAAAGCTTTGATTTCTATGAAGTTTGGTCTAAATAATAGGCAACACAAATATTCCACCCATGGGTAGTGAGTAGTTAAGTGTTTCTATAATTGTATTTTCTGCTATTTGCTCCAGGTGGGAGAACAGACACATCTCACAGAGAAATGCACACAGGCACAGACACAGAACTTCACATGCTGTTTTCAGCACAAGGTTATATATCTATACTTACACAGTCTGAGACACAAAATCACTTCATCTCTCAAAGTACATCTGATTATGCATAATTAGCATTAGAGATGAAAGACAGGATTTTTTTTTTACATATGGTCAGTTCCAATACATCTACCTGTATGAGACAGAAAAAAGCCATAGCCTATTGCCCCTAAGCCTAACACACACATCCCATACAAGAAGGTGGAATCCAAATGATGGACTAAGTGTCAGCTGCAGCCGAAGATTAACTCAATGCTATCACAGTCATTAATGGCAGCAGCTGCCATTGAAAAGCAGCATGGGTTTATGTTGAGGCAAATTAAAATGATTGGAATAGATCTTCACCTGAAACAAAATAGTCTAGCTCCAGCTGAGGATTTGGTCCATCACCTCCATGGCACATAGAGAGTCTGGAAATCTAAGTGCAATACAACTATCGTTATATTTCCTTGTGGATTTAAATTTAGCTCTTGCCATAAACATTTGATGAAGAGCTAGCACAAGCCTGGGGGTTATAGGACATGTTACTGTAGCAACCAGAAGAATAATCTTTTTTTCATACCTTAGTAATAATCTAAGGTGAGATCAAAAAGGGGAATGGTGAAAGTCAAAGAAATCTGTCCAACAGTACATCAGAGAAGTATATCACAGTCATGTCAAGAGTTTTGAAGGAAATAGCATATACTAGTTTTCCATTACAGCAGCAGAATCTGCACAAGGTCTAATGATCAAAAACATTGATTTATTCCTGTCACAAGCCTTCAGTCCCCCCCAGCTTCTAATTAAATCCATCTTACATTCAGCTCTGGTATATAGCCCTTCTGCTGTACACAAGATAAAACCACTTGCTATACCTAATGCCTGCAGCCCATATCATTACTCTGACAAAACATTACGCTCAGACAAAGGACCCAAGAGTGGTTCATGCGGATAGGAACAATATCTGAATTTTAAGGCTCCAAAATTATAGGACAGAGGGAGGGTGATTCCATCTCACCACTATGGTTTTATTATTTTTCACAGAAATTATTTTAGAACTGAAAATAGCACTCGGAGTGCAACACCTATCACCTCTGGTGCACAGTTGAAAGACTGATGCTTGAATGAAAAAAAAGAAAAGCTTATGCAGCTAATGTCCTGGAAATAAATGTAGTACAGTACTAACACAAATTATGACACATAAAGTTAAAACCAGGGTCTGGATTCTGATAAGCCTGAAACATTTCACTGTCTATATCTAAGACATTATTTCTACTTTTCTAAATGCTGAGGACCTAATAGGTCTGTGGTTTTGAGGGGTAAATGAAAGATAATACAAACTGCTTGTTGCCTTGTGAGTAAATACTCTGTCTCCTGAAGCTAAATAAATAGATAGAACCAACAAAACCCTAAAAACCAATATAGCAAGACTTTATTCTGATATTTCACAGGTGATAGCTTTAAATTATAAACCTTAATAATTATATTTTTTCCATATAAGATATTCAAGCATCTGTACAGTTTTCTTTCATGATGCTCACATGTGTGTTTTGGTGTGTGAGCAGCACTGTGGCAATTTGTGCTCCTAACACTTTTGTATTTTAAATAACATTGTTTTTTTTCTACTTCAACTTGACTGTAACAGCAAAACCACTGCACGTTCAGATAGGGACCTGATGAAAATGCTATTATGTCAACAAAATATTGCATTTCAAACTACAGATTATTTTGCTATTATTTAAACATAAAGTGGAAAAATCATTAACATGCCTCACTGTAAAGGAATTTTGAGTTTTCAGTGATTAGTAATAGTTTTTTATTCATCTTCAGCATTCAGCTGTTCAGTTTGCAGTATCGATTAGTGTGTTTTGAGTGGGAAGTAGTCTATAAAAGTACAAATCCCATTCTGCAAATAATTAACCATGTATTAATAAAATCACACATGTGCATATATAAACAATCAAAATGTAGTTTTAAATTTCTAGTCTGCTCATTAGCAAACAAATAAAATGCTGTCATTGCTGAAATGGAAGTGCTTGGTGCCAACTGATAAGGCAACAAGACATAGATTTACTTTATATTTTCTTGCAACCAATTAGCATAAGGACAGAGATAGGTTAGTTTGTATTATGTCACCTTGGGCTAAAGAGGCTTGTGGAGAGGAAGGAGCCTTTATTTTTATTATTCTACATTTTATGAACCTGTGTTAATAAATCACTTAACACAGTGACATTTCAATCTAACATTTTCTTAAAAAAAAATAATAACTAAAGACTGTGGAGCCAATTAGAAAGGAACCAAGAGTCAAAATACCTGGGCTCCATCATTATGCATCTTGTACCTGTCTTATATTTACTCTAAGGAGAGAAAGAGAGAGAAAGAAAAAAAAGAATGTTTGCATCAAACAGATTTTTAGAATATCTCCTAGTAAACCAAAGAGTACTTAAAACTCAGCCATAAATTTTTCAGTTAAATTAAAATTTTTAAGGACCAGAGCAATCTGAAGTATTCATATAAATACATACTGTAATTTAAGTACTGAATTTGGTGCATGCTAATAATGTTAAAGGTTATGCAGTTTTGCAGTTTTCTTCCCTATTTAGTAAATAGGATAGCCACTGTTTTATAATTCAACAAATACTATCACTTTTCTTTTAGAACAACCAAAAACATATTCATTTGTCCATGCTGGATTTTACTAATTGGATTTCTTTTTTTCCCCTGCATTTGATATATTTATATTATGTATGGCTGGCCACTAATCAATTAGTGTCACTCAAATTCACAATGAGTTCCATTGTTATTTTAAAGTACTGCCTAAAGTGCCAAATTTTCATTTTGACATAATATTATCAAAAGCAGATAGTGCCTCAGGGATTCTTCATTTAGTTACTATTATGCTTGTCCAAACATTATGCTTTGCTTTAGAAAGGCCGACACCTGACCCATCATTTCTCTGCAATAGTTCTTTGTATGAGGGATGATGCTGTGTGATGGTGAGTGTAAGGGAGATCAGTCCTCTCCTGGGAAGTCCTTGCATAGAAGGACCACTTCTTATTACATCAGTGAAGCAAAATACATACTTTAATTGATAGAATATTTACTGCCATTAAATGAAGAGATCAATTCAATGGTGATTTACCCAAGTGGAAGACAGGTGATTGGATTTCTAAAGTAAACACTATTTATGCAGAGGAAAAGGACTTCACATGACAAGCCTTTAAGGTTTATGGTGAAAGGCCCTTTATTACACACTGCACATGGTTTGTATAGGATTAAGGCTATGTTCTATTGGCTAAATTGAACCTGACACCATCAAACTACAAATTCTAGTTGGTTATAATTCATATCTCACAAGTCCAGTGTTTTGGTGAAATTATCCTGACTGTTTTCAGGTGCATCTCCAGAGTCCATTGGGAAGCTTGAAGAGTTCTCATGAGAAACTTCTGGGGAGTAGCTGAGAACTCCTAGCAAGTGATTTCTCCTTTACCGGTCAACAGCAGCTGTGGCCTTGTTTATTCTTAGCTGGTAGCTTCTTTCTGTCTCACAGGGTCCATTCAGATCTGAATTGCTCACCTTTCATTTTTCTGTACCAACAGATTTCATCTGTAAGGAGAGGGGTAAATATTTTCTAGTGCTTGCACAAAATCATAGACACAATCAAATTGATGCATGTAAGCCTTTATTAACTTAAACTGAGTATCCTATTTATCATAAGCCATATTGTCCCAATCCATTCCTACATGAAACATGTCACTGTGAATTATAAACTTACACAAACAATTTAAAAGAAGAGCAGATATTAATTGTCCTACACTTTTTATCTGCTGTTCAAAACTTTGGTGCAGGGACCTCTTTACTCACATACTTTGTTTGATTTATTATATGCTATCTCCTTAGTGCAAGATGATCTCTTTATGAAGCTACATATTACCTACATAATGGCCATGATGTTTCAGTTAAGGATTAGCAGACTTTGTAAAATAATTAGTAAAGTGTAAATCCCACTCAGCTTCTTTGTTTAATTATGTAGATAGCTTTTGATATTTTTTTCCAGGTGATAATCAAATCCACTCAAATCAGCAGAACAGTGCTACTTTATATGATTCAAGAATTTGGCTTAGATTCCTGCTTGCTGTAATTCATTGTTTAATGATTTCAAATCAGGCTGTCTTTGTGTAGTAAATCGAAAACACCATATAGTTCTGTGCTAGTGTTGGGTGTGCAGGGAGGCAACTTTCATCATTCATTAAACACGTTCCTTAGAGAAATTTCTGGACCTGTCCATGTTTTCCTCACTGCTTTTCCTTCACAGTTCCTCTGTAAGAAGTCTTCTCCTCTCTACTGCATGAGTGCTTTTTCTACGAAGGTATATATATGCCTGAGTGTAACTATATTATAAACTGCCATTGCCATAATCAGAATATTCCCTTGTGAAGTGCCATACAGGGCTTCTCATGCAAGATCTCACGCAAGAAATCAGGAAGACATGAAACATGGCATTGCCTAGTAATTATCTTTACTACAATGTATTTTCAGAATTACATTGACCTCCTGAACCTGTGATGTGTGTCTTCATCTGTTCCCAGTTACATTTCACATCCTCTAGTTACTTGGATTGCTGCAAACAAAAAGCAATTCACAATGGTGAGATCTGGTAAAATGTCTGTTCTTTATTTAGAGACACAGAAATACAGAAAGACAGAAAATTATTCAGTAGTCTAGCTACCTGAGTTTGGTTTGACATTGATTTGGTGAAGGTAGTTGATCTCAGGTCTTCAAAGCTGTTTAGTCAGCTGTCTCCCATCAAGCTCAGTGGCAATTCAACATCTAAACAACTTCTGAATCTGAGCTTTAGTCTTTTAATCTTCTGGCTGCATTTTCCAGGACACTAGGATCATTTTGCCTCAGTCTTCTGTTTCCATTAGGGACAAGGGAGGGCGAGAAACATGGGACATAGCTGTAACTCCCCATGACTAGTCGCTTCCTTAGTGGTGAGAGTGGAGATGAGAATCAGAATCTGCACAGAAAAATAGGCACCTGTTCAAGCAATTTTGTCTCTTGTATAACAATGCACTCAGCAGCATGACTAAGAACTGCCCAGCCCGACAGGCCCAAAGCACACTGCTCTTCCTTTAGGGTATCAAAAAAACTGTGTTATACATATTCCAACATTACTTTATATATTTATAAGGTTCCCCCCAAACCACTTAAAACCAGTTACATTAATCCACTTTCCATAAGCAATAGAAAGAAAAGTCTGAGGGAGAACTACTCGTGGAGAAATTTAAAGGGGCATGGATAACGAGACACGAAATGAATGGACTTCTGCCTCTTCTCTGTGTAAATAGCAGATCTTGGTACTGCTGTTGTTTAAGGATGAAAATGTTATTTTCCAATCACATGCAAAAGATGTTTAGTTTCTCCTCAAACAGTATAATAACCACTGACGAAGAAGAAGGGCCTCTCTTCCTCCACCTGCCTCTGTGTTCTACATGCATTGCACTTGCATGGCAAATATGCTCTTACTATTCGTTATTTGTAGCCAAATGTGTTTAGAGAGTACACCAAAATCATGACCCCACTGTGCTGGATGCTTGTCAACAACATAGTAAGAGTCAAGAAGCTCTGAAAATGTTATGGAATAAACAAACATGAGCAACCACAGGAGAAGAATAAAGTTAGACTAAATAGCTTACTCAAGGTCTACCCTCTGGTAGACTGGAGATCCCAAAGAATTACAGAAGGAAAGTCCAGCTTTAAGATCTATATCTAGTTAGCCAAGAGAAGATGTGTAACCCCAGCGCTGCTCCCTATTCATACCTGAGGGGCCTTAGGAAGGAAAGCAGGATGTATTGGGCAGCCCAATGCCAGACCTCCTCTTTCTGAATCTCCTCAGTTGAGGACAAAGACAGAGAACAGAGAACAACACCTTTAGGACAGATGTTAGGCAGACCTTTTATTTGCGCAAGAGGAGTATAGGATGGCTGAGCTCTCAGAACAGGCAACAGTATGCATAAGCCGCAGTAAAGTTGCAGTTAATAAATGCAGTCAGTTTGGGATCCTGGACCATTCTGAAGGGAGGGCAGACATGGGAGAGGGATTGAGTGACACATTACTAAGCCACCAGGCTACCCTAATATTTCAGAAGGAAGGTGTTTTTTGGGAAAGACCAGATATAAAAATTTTCTTCAAACTAGTGTGATATTTGCTGATAAATCTCCATACTTCATTTGTGCTTTCATTAAACCACTTCTCTGTTATCCAGGATTTGAAACTAGTTCTCTTTGAAGCACTGCTTTACTGAGATACAACCGTTGCTTCATTTGGTTGTGCTCAGACCCCAGAATCCATGCTCACATATATAAAACTGGACCTGGAGAATAATAGAGTAAATCCAGCTCTGCTGGACATCAGCCTCACAAGCAGTAATTAGCTGCATAAACTGTTTATTCAAGTGTTGCTGGAGTTTCCTTTTTGTGATGATTGTGATGTAAAGCCTTTAGTCAGAGCCTCCAAAGTCTTATGAATATCAATTCCAGAAAAGAATTTAAGTAAATAATTAAATTTTTAAATCTCATATGTACTTTATGGCAGCACTCTAGTTGTGTCCAAATTTTGCTGTAGAACAACTGACAAATTCAGAACAAACAATTTCATTCAATCGCCATTTATCCTGTCATCCATTTTCCTTTGCTGGCACAAAAAAGCTTTACTCTCACTTCTGCATTTATTTATGCTATTTCATGGAGTGATACAGTGGAGAAACAAACATTCAGTTGAATATTTCTTCCCTAATACAAAAAACATGAGGGACCCTAGGGAACCAGGTTTTAAAAAACAAGAGTGTATTTCCAACAGTAACATCAACAAACAGAATTTTTTTCAGATAAGAGTTATCTGAACCCCTGAATACAATATTTCTCTTTGATTCACTTTTCTATCTTGCCTACAGTTAGCATAAGAATTATTTCAGCTCAACAAAACTTCTTACAGAGCATAAACATGCTGCAGTTACATTGAACCTGGCTTAAGGGACAGCTTGGTTTCTGACAGGACACAGAAGGAGACAAGCTTTCATTTAAATTTTGATATAGGACATTCAGTAGCAAACCTGAAACGGGTATATATTGTTCGTGGTCTGTTGGCTCCCAAGGAGAGACTCTGAAGCCCACAGTTAGGTTTATAAACCTTCCCTCTACACTGCCCCTGCAGGCATGCAGAAGTTGTCATTGACATGAAAAAAAATGTCCATACATCTACTTATGAAAAGTCTGGCCTCATTTTCTTCAGTTCACAGAGCCTTGTTTTTATTATTTTAGAGTGGAAAGCATGAAACAAAATACTTACATTTGTCATATAGTGCACATAACAGATTTGTTTCAACACTGCATGACTTCAGCTTTATATGCAGCCTCTGTCAACTTCATAATGTGCCATAAAATTCAGAGTGATAACTTGTTTTATCTGTTGGGGGAAAAAAAAAGAAGAAAGAGAACTCGCTTTTAGAAATTTTATGCCAAATTTATTTGTGGGTTTAAGGTACTAGTAACAGATCATGTGTTAAACTTCAAAATCCCTTTTTCATGAGGTAAGATTTTAAAAATACTGTTTAACTGTAGGGAATGTTCATATTGTAACAAACGTCATATGAAAACATGACACATGACATGATTTCTATAAAAAACAAGCTATTTCTGGTGTTTCATTTCAGTAGTACTGCTATAAACCATCTGATCTATTAAGTATGAAAGCTACCCAACACCTTTACAGGACAGTACAACTTTTTAGAATATCTGCCTTTTTAGCATCACCCTCAGTAAACCTCAGAATGCGACAGATTTCCCAAGTGAACCATAAACCAAACACATCAATACTTTATATATGTCAATTATCACTAATAAATATTAAAATGTGATAGATAATATTTTTCCCATAAGATATGAAATTTCACCTCAGGATAAACATATATGCAAAGAAAAAGAAAAGGAGCTGAGAACAAAGACCAACACCTTCACAAAAAAATGACTTGTGAAATTAGTTTTCCCTTTCAGATATTGACTTTGGTATTGTTAATGGTGTAAGCATACATAACAAGAGACTTCTTTCTTTTTTTCCCCTTTTCTGAGTAGCTGAAATATTGCAATGAAATAAGTGAAAACATAAGACAATTTTGTAAATTCACATTTTGGACCATTTCTACAAAGAACTTAATGGACACTTTAATACTACCTTCATTGTACTGGATCATTTGGATTTATAAGAAGTTTCATTCTTTATGGAGTTTAGCCATGTTCTGTAAGTACCTATACCTTTCACTCACTATGAAGAGATCCCAAACAACTACTTTAACACATATGTAGTCATTAGGTTAACGTATATGTAGTTATTAGTTAAGGTGGGGGTTTTTTCACTTAAATGTCCAGGACAAAGTGGGTTTTCTGCAAAATGCTATCAATGAACATAAGACATATCCAAAAAAGAAGCAGAAGTTTTTTTCTGTTCCAATTGCCTGTGCTGAAAGAAAACTCGTCCCACCCCAACTTCACCCCTAAAAACCCTCAAACCTAAAAGAGTAAATCAGCTGTTGAAATTTTTGAGCTCAGTAGGAGAGTACACTAGTTGGCATTCCAGTGCACCTGCAAAGTCCCAAAGAGATGTACGATTTACTACTTGATATGGTAAAAAGCTGGAATCCATGAGTGTGAAGGGACACGCATCCATTATTAGATACACTTTGGTCTCCAATCATTTTTTATTCTACTCAACAATAAATTGCATGGCTATGAAAAAAATATTTTTTATATTTATTTACAAGAATCACCTAAAGAAAAACAAATAAAGGAGACAAAACTAAATGACTATTATTTTTTAAAAAAATTTATATTTATAGAACAAGATTTTCTAGTCAAGTAAAACAAACTATTTGTTATAAAACTTGTTCATGAGAGAAATGGGTATTTTCAGTGTTTTTAATTCAGCATGAAAACATATTTTGACACATCAATATCTTCCGCACAATCTAAAACATGTGTTTAAAAAAAAAAAGTAAACGTTCCCATGCGTCAAAATTTCAATATTTGAGCAATGCTATAAATACATTTGTTTGTTATAGTCATTCATAATAAAGATAATTTTCATTACCTTCTGATTAAGAACAAAATGTAATCAGGATTCATATTAACTATGATTTTGCAACATGCAAATATAATTTCTAAAGTAAAAGTATCAGTGTTGCACCTGGAAAAAAAAGCACAAATATAGATTTTAAGGTAACAAAATCTCTCAAGTGCAATTCATCTCAAGTTCAAATTCTATTTTTCAAACAAAGAATTGCAAAGGAAAAGTATAATCTCTTTAAATTATTGGAGCTGGCATGATTTCTACTAGATATGCATGCATATTTATCTTGTCTAAGCTTTGGGAAATGAATGATCTTTATGCTAATAAGCAGTAATGATTCCTTCCAATCAGTTTTATCTTAGTGTAGTTCTCTCTATTACTGGTGATGGAATTCACACCAGCTGACCTATAATAAAAGGCAGTTTCATTAGCCACCTAAGCAAACTTCTCACAGAACAGCGCAGCACATTTTGAGATTAAAAACATTTCAGAGGGGTGATCAGTATTGCTTTGACAATACCATAAAATCTATTACCAAACATGAAGAATAATGAAGCATGACAGCCATAAATGGTGTAGTGAAAATGTTCAGTTAGTAAGAATGGATTTGCCTTTATGGAACTTTCCAGTAACATTTTTTGGTTCCTTTTTGAGAGTTTACTTTCCATTTGTTTCGTTGAGTCTGACTTTTCTGTCACTAATGCTCCTTTTTGTAACAAAAAGTTTTGTAACATGGCAGATATATGACAGTCATACAACTATTCCCTCTAACCTGTGTTTTAAGGTTAAATTGAGGCCATGTTCACTGCATTCTAGACTAAGCTACCCAAACAGAAGGCTATCCCACATCCATCCCTCAGGGGCCCTGTGGATATTTTCATTTTCTGAACACCACATTGAAAGGGTGTCCTGCTTGAGGCTGGGAGAGAATTCATTTTCATCTGTGTACCTCGCACAGTGCTGTGTTTTGGGCTCCATATGAGAACAATGTTGATTACACACTGATGTTTCACTTGTTGCTGAGCAATGCTTACCCTAAGCCAAGGACTTTTCAGTGTCTAGAGCTCTACAAGTGAGGAGAGGAACAAGAAGCCGGGAGGAGGTATAGACAGGACAGTTGACCCAAACTGTCCAAAGGGATATTCCTTACCACAGAATGTCATGCCAAGTATAAAATCTGGAGGCAGTTGGCTGGGAGACACTGATGACTATTCACTCAAGAGAGACATGAAGATTTTAATCAGAACTGACTGTGTCCTACACCTTATTTCACAAGCTTAGGAGGTAAAAGAAGGCAAAAATCAATCACTCTTTGGAGGTCTATTCTAGGGCAATGTGGAGACAAGACTGGGCAGACTTTCTTTAGAAGTTCTTTGAAATGCATAGCTAAGACAACTTTTAACATTTGAGCTCAGTCAACTCTAAATGCCCATAACCTGTCTGTTGCATACAAAAGCTATGGACCTCCCAAGGTTTCTACCTGTTTTACATTGTCAGTGAAGTACCCATGACATAGTGGGGGAGAGAAAGGATGCAAAGTTTTATCTTTCAATGTTGACACAAAAACAGACCCTGGACAATAGTATTCTCTGGAAGGCTTCCAGGGTTTGGTACACAAGCCGTAAAGCAAATGTGTTAAAACATGGTTGCAGAAGTAATGTGAGGCAGTGAAGGGATTTTCAGAAAACTTTGAAATGTATCAGTCCTATAAAAAAGGGATAATTCCTATCATTATGGAACATTCAGTCAATATGGAACATGTACTGGTATTTGATTTCAAAGTTATAAAAGAGTTGAAGTTGTTGGTGTTGGTTTCAGTTTTGTTTCTATAAAGATTACCGGGAATCTAACAAGGGAATAGGAGAAGACAGTCTGACATTACTCATCGTCTAAGAGTAAAATCTTCAGCCTGCAAAACAGATATAGTTCAATAAACCTCAGATAGGAAACATCAAAGAATCCTCTCACCACATAAATCTGGACCTAAAAATAGACAACTAGATCAAAGAAAAACATGTTTCTGTCACACTAAAAGCATATAAATACTGAAAAATTATAAAGTAAGATGAATGAACTGAAGGGACTGATTTGAAGTGAGAGTATGGACATAATAAACATTGAAAAACTTGGCCTGAGAAACAGATCATTTATGTATTTTAAGAAACAAGAAGATAATTTATAGAACTGACAAAACAGTTTAGACTGCAAAAGTTTCAAGACTTAAAGAAAGCTGAGATTTAAATATAGTAAATGAATTAATCATAACAATTATCACAATTTACATAAAAAAGTGTCATGCTTTGATTAAAGAATATATTATTTTGGTTATTTATATCATCATGTGTCCGTGATAGTGGCTTAGAAATGCTAACAATTAAGGACATTACAAGGAAAGAAAACAATACTAATTCAATGCTTTAATTAGCCCTCATTATCTGGAAAATTGTAACAATGAGCTACGAGAAATAGTTAAATAGTGAGATACCAAAATGTGAAATATTGTGACATATGCAAAGAAGATGTATGGTTCAAAATGAAGTAGCTAAAGCTACACTGACACACTCTTAAAATAGTGTACTTTGTCTCAAACTTTCCTCATTCAAAATGCCAGTATGATTGAAAAGTTTGCCCTCTTCCCCATACCCTATCATCTTCATATAAAAGAAACTTCTGAAAAAAAAAAAGTCCAAGAAAACATAGTAAAAATAAATTGGAAGAAACTAAAATCAAAAAAAACATAAATTAAAATACATGAACACTGCTTAAAAGGATTATGACAGAAGAAACCTGCAATCTCTGGCAAAAAGGTGTGAAAAAACCCCCAAAGAACTAAAATCAGACCACACAGTTATGTAGCAGAGCAAAGGAGATGCTTTCAGAGCACAAGAGTAGCCATGCTGAGCCAGACCAGAGGTCAACAAAGCCCCATGTCCCACTTCCAACAATGAGAACAAGATTTCGAAGGAAGATCAAAATGATGAGACATGCCATGAATATTCTCTGAAGTCCACAGTGATTTACTACTCAGGAGCTTTTGAAACAGAAATAGACTTTTAATAGAATCGGGTCTCTGGTATTTCTGTCTAGCATCTCAAAGTAGTGGTATTTTTGTCCACGAACTAGTCCAGTTCCCTTTTCAATGCATACAAACCTCTATCATCCAAAATATCCTGAGTTAAATTCTTTCAAAGTATATCCCCTGGAGATGCAGTTGCTTCCAAATTAACACTCAGGTTTGGCTGGTTTTAGACCAATCTGTTTTTCAGGTGTCAGGGTATATATAAGTTAACACCTTACAAGATAACAAAAGTTAAATAAATAAATTGAAGTGCAAGGTGACAATTATCAACTCAGGGATTCAGGAAAAAAATACTGACATGAAACTACTCACACCCATGGAGAAAGAATAGAATCTAGTTTTTGGCAGCACCAAAGACCAACACATGCCAGAGCACAACAGGGCTGACTGACACCTCCCTACCACCATATGAGTGCTGATCCAGAGAGGATCACAAGCCCTGCGGGCAAAGGAATGGCAATTGTTGCTCCCCACTAGGGGCTCTAGCCAGCCATTAAATCATCACTGTGGGCTTGTAAGTGGTTCATATACTGCTTGCAGCGTCTTTTTGTATACAGCAAAGAATACTGAAAGAAAAGTGACCTGGGGAGAGAGAGAGCTATCTACATGTTATGTGGAGAACTACCTCCCTTTTTTTTTGCTTTAAACCTACCACCTGCTAACAGCATGTGATACTTTCATTCTCGCTTTGGAAGAGAAAACGAACCATCTGTCTCTTTTTATCTTTTCCTTTTCCCTTATGACAGGACAGATTTCTGTCAAAGCCTTCCCTCAATTGTCACTTTTCACACTGAATAGTCCTGAGCTATTTATGAATTCCTTTGACTGCCTTTCTATGTTTCTGATTATTCTTGGTGGCTTTCTGTGAACCTCTTTGAGTTCCGTTACATCCTTTTGTAGGTTTTGGGATAACAGCTTTTTCCACTGATATGACTATGTTTTCTGTTTTCTTTTCTACTCTTTTCTTAATAGTTTCTAACATTCAATTTACTTTTTTGACCACTGCTGAGCACTGAGTTAACATTTTCATGGAGCTATTCATCATAACCCTAGGATCCAATTTCAGGATGATAATAGTCAATGCAGAGCACATCACTAAAAATGAAAGTAGGCTTTAAAAGTAGAATTTGTATCCAGATAAGGAAAACTAAAAAAAAATAAAATCCCCAAAACACTGAGTCTTTCATTTTAAAACTATAAGCAAGAAAGGATGATGAAAAAGGGTGGGCTACTAAATAAGTAAAACTAATATGAAGATACATATATTTTATTTGGTTTACATGACAAGGTTTTGGTAAAATAAAAAGGTTACAAAGGTGGCCTCTGCAACAAAAAAGACTAGGGGTTGTTTCTTTGTTGGATACAGCCTGTTCCAGCCACCTCAACAAAGTACCAAATGCTGGCCAAAGCTGAGGCTGTCAGTGATGCTGGTTGTACCTCTGGGATTTGAAAAGACAAAAACCACTACACTGCAGGTGTGAGAGAAGTGAGAGTATGTGGGAGTAACAACCCTGCAAACATCAAAGAAGGAGGGAAAACAGGTGACCCAGATGCCGGAGCAGAGATTTCCCTACAGCCCGTGGTGCAGACCATGGTGAGACAGCTGTACCCCTGCAGCCCATGGAGGACCACTGTGGAGTAGAGATCCACCTGAAGCCCCTGAAAAATCCCAGCCAGATCAGGTGGATGCCCAAAGGAGGCTGTGACCGCAAGGGAAGCCTGAGCTGGAGCAGGCTCCTGGCAGGACTTGTGGCCCAGTGAGGGACCCACACTGAAGCAGTCTGTCCCTGAAGGACTGCATCCTGTAAAGGGACACACAGTGGAATAGTTCATGAAGGACTGTCTTCTATGGGAAGGACCCCATGCTGGAGCAGAGGAAGACCATGAGGAGGAAGAAGAAGCAGAGTTAATGTGTGATGAACTGACTGCAGTCCCAGCTCCTGTCCCTCTGTGCTGCTTAGGATGTCAAGGTAAAAGAGCCTGGGAAGAAAGGTGGGTATAGGTGGAAGGTGTTTTTAGATTTGTTCTTATTTCTCGTTATCCTTCTCCTGTGCTGGATAAAGAAATTACATTTACATCCCTAAAATCAAGTGTGTTTTGCCCATGTTGATAGTCAGATGTCCTTATCTTGACCCGCAAGTTTTTCTCTCACTGCCCTGCTGAGGAGATGATCAAGACGTTACAAGAGCAGAAAATATGTGGCCAGAACATAAAAGCTGAGTGAATATTTTGCATTAGTGTGAAAATTAGAAGAAGCTTTTCCTATGACAAGTGAGTCATTAAAAAAGTCTCAGACTGAAGTGTCAGTGAAAGATGTTTTAGAATAAATTAGTAAAATAAAGAGTAAAATATCTCCAGTACCATATGTTATTCATTCTGGAGCACTGAAGGAGCTCAACTAGTAAGCTGTATAATTGTTAACTGTAGTATATGATTTATTACTAAAATCACCATTAGTAAAGGAATAGAATTTGACAAAAGTTAAAGATTTATAAATTTATCTTTCAGGAAGATATGGAATTATATGTCTGTGTATTTGAATTCTGTAGTCTGAAAACTGCTAGAAACTGTTAGTAGATTTAGTAGAGACATGAATAAATTGCTAGAAACTTGGTAGATTTAGCAGAGACATGAATGTAAAAAAAAAGTTAAAAAATATGTTCCTAGGACATTATTAAGAATTACAAAACAAAGAGAACAAAACTGTCACTGTTGTTCTGCAAAAACCTGAGTTGGGTTAAATCTTAAAACAGTCTCTTCAATTCTGGTCACTCAGTTAAAAATGGCATAGCAGATTATTTTTAAAAAATTACCTTTCCCACTTCCAAGTGATGTGTTCGGATAACACCAGAGCGGTGATTCTCTTCACCTGTCCTCCTGAAATTAAAGGTCATGTCTGGGATAATGGAGTAAGCAGGAGTAGACCTGAGATGTGCCTGACACCTGCCTATTTGACTTTACAATTATATCAATTGATCTAGTAAAGGATGTTACATGTCCCTGCAAACCTTGTGTTTTTAACTCTCCCAGGGTTTTTTAAAACATAACAAAAAGTGCTTTCTATCAGCCTCTACTTCTTGTTGGTTAGCCAAGGAGAGAACTCAGGCTTCTTTTCTGAGCAACTTGTTCTACCCCTGTCCATGCTTCATCCCTGAAAGGTACATTTTTGTCTTCCAGAATCTGTTCCAAATTGCATCCATTTTATGAGGTCTTTTCTAGATGAAATCCATTCTGAAACTTGCTTTTTTCCTACTTCAAATTGAGTGAGATATGCATCTTGCTTTTCACCATGTATCATTAGCAGAGAACTCTTCCCTGGAGAGCTTTGCTAGAATATCTAGGTATAAATGTTAAAATGTTAAAGAAGTCCATCTGATCTAACAGTACAGGGAACATGCATTACTTTTAAGTATCTTTCATAGTGGGTAATCTACAAGCAGGTTCCATTTACAGCTGAAATTAATGCCCTTGTACTTTTTCCATTTAGGCTAAAGAGAGGAAAAAAAGGTTTCATTCATCATATTCTTCATGCCAGTAAGAAGAGAGGAAGAAGAATTGTTGCTGCATGCTTTCAGAAACATAGATGGAAGAAAAATCCTTGTCCAAAAGCATGTTGAAGTACTGATGCATCGTAAATTCAGATACAGACCAGGTTAATGGTAAGACTCTAGGTACAAAATTAATGCATCAGCATTCTTTTGCAATTTCTGTCTTTACAGATAGAAGTGAATGAATAATCCCTTAACAGAGGAAAACTGAAGGGATAAAGTAGGGGTCTCATGTTTATTTCCTCACTTTAATAACAAAACCAGAAAAGGGGGAGAAATGTCACTGACAGTTTCATGTGATGGATTGGTCTATATGCCTGAACATTAGGAACAAGCAACCCTCAATATCTGAAGGAAGACTGCCTAGCGTGTAAACATTAGATAGAATTGAAAGCGGCAGTTTCCGTGGGCCCCCTACCAAGAGAATGCACAGGGGGTGTACGTGCTTTATTGCTTGACACTCATGCATAAAGACAGCACAGCTTCTGCAATCTAAGTGAATCTCCTTAGGTTTAATGTTCCATTGAAATTTCGCTGAAATGTGAAACATATTTCAAAGGAACAAAACATTTTCTCAAGCAGAGACCATTTGACTGTCATGGTAGATTTTTCTCTTTTATGGAAGCTAATTCCTGAAATAGACATATATTGGAAAAGCCAAACTGCCAGGGTCACCGCTGGTACCACACAAATGTTCAAAGTAGCATTCCAACATCAAAGTATATCTGTAATTGAAGCAATCATTCAAAGCACTCCAGCGATGCTGCAACAGCTGCACGCGTGCAGAACCCCAAACCTTTCTGAGATGGTGAAGGAATCAGATTTCACTGATCCTTGTTTCCATTTTTACTTTTAATTTCGACCATTTAATTTACAATATGCATCCTGAATCAACTGCATTGGCATAACTAAGCGGTGTCAAAGGGCTTCACAGGGGTAAAAATAATTGGCTGAAGGTGGTGGCATTCTGAGTTTCCTAAACCAGCTTCGCTGACAAAGGCAATTTTTCATGAACTACAGCTGAGGCATAAAAGAACAGAGAATAAAGCTCATATTTGTTTGAAGAACTGTAGGAAGGTTTTTTTCTTCATTTTTTTATGTTATTTTTTATTTAAGAAGGAACGTTGCCTAAACTTTCTCTTTTCATTAAAAGGGTTTTTTTTGGCCCAAGCAGGAGTTAGCCTTAGTGCACGATTAGTATCACAAGAACAGTGCAGTTCTGAACACAGAGAACAGATTCTCTTTGAAAAACAAAAGGTATTTGCAATCTGACAAGACTCTCGTAGCATCTGCCTGATGTAGAAATCACAAGGGAAAATATACATTTAAAAAACAATTTGGTTTAAAAACTGAAATAAGAGATCTCAGACAATTTTTCTGGAAAAACAGCAAGGGATGACATACAGATCTGTAGGAGGAAAATGTTGGGGAAAATTAAGGGAAACACATAAAAATGAATCCCCATTAACAACTATCTATGAGATACCTCTAGTCATATCTCATGTTATAAGAGGCTAGCATAACTATTTCAGTATCAAGCTTAACGCATCATCTAAACAACCATGCTGTGATAATACTTTCAGTGTTTCTCACTCAGCATGTAGGACAAGAGCTTCCTAAGAAGTTCATAAAAAGAGGACAAATGTGAATTTTGTAAGCATTGTATTGCTTTGTTTCACAGTCTTTCATTTCTATAGCTATGTACTTTGTTCATATTTCAGGCCAACTGCAGTGAATATTTGTTGTTTTGAAAGTTTCTTTTCCCTTCTTTCAGTTTTTTTAAAAGCTTCTGTGACTCTCTGGAAAGTTCAGAAATCTCTTGTAGCTGTTATGTATCATCTGCAATCATCAGACTGCTTCAACCACTCCCACCTCTTTAGAGGGTAACCTTGCCTCTTTCTGGGAGTCTCACTTCAGAATAACTCTAGGTTTATAATCCTGTGGGTGACAGAGAGATGTAGAAGCTGCAAGCTAGCTCTCTTTGTTGTTTTTGGAAGAAAGGCTGAATTTCAGCCCATTCATATTTGGGTGCCAAGATAAACAGACAGGTTCTCCCTCTGGAGACTTTCAAAGACATCTACTATTCTCCATTCACTATGTAGGAATTTTTGTTATTACCGCTGGAGAATTAAGTATACAACTTAGTACAATTTTTGTCTTTATGGCACTCAAACTGGATCCCAGACAAAACATTTTTTTTCTTTTATAAGGAGAGGGAAACCTTCCTTTAAAACAAATATTCTCCATGGAAAATGACTGAGACACCTTGTACTCTGTTCTGTTCTTGTGTCTGGGAGTTTTGAGGTTTTGTTGTTGTTGCTGGGGTTTTTTTGTTTGTTTTGTTGTTCATTTCTTTTTTTCTTTTATTTTCATCCAAAATTTACACTCCAGATACTATAAAATATATTGCATACCAATCTGAGTATTCAGTACTAAGCAATACTTTAGTGTATTCTGCTAAAAATTTTGGAAGCAATTGTTTTAAACAAACATCTTATCTGTATATTTTACAGGTTTATGTGACCTATTTATTTTAAGTAATTTTAAAATAAGTTAATAATTTAAATTAAGAACATGAAACCACCTTTGCATGTCATTATAGTCAGGGTACAGGTAGATAATATGCTTTGGATTACATGAAACAATTCAGTTTTGGACAAACTTCTTCTCTTGATGGTAAAATTTAGTGGCTGAAGTAGCAACCCTGATATAAATCAAGGCCTCTTCCCACTGGTGTCCTAGAGGCAGTTTTATTGCCAGGCAACTCTTAAGAAGACCACCAAGAGTGGTAACAAATTACACCTAAGCCTGTGTTTTTAGCATTTTGCCTCTACCAGACCGGTAGATAATACTGCCTCCTGGTGATCCAGGAGTATGACCAGAATTATATTAGAGATCACTTTTCTGCAATGTTTACAACTGACTGTGGTACTGCAAGGAACATAGCCAGAGTAATAAAAATACTTCAGTGGTAGTACAATGAAAAGGAGACTGTAAAGCACAAGAAGCAGCTAAAGAAACGCAGCTGAGAAGGAACATACCAGTGGCTACCTCATGCCAAACACATGGGAGAAGAGTGAATTAGGAGTGGGCAACACAACTGTATCTTGTTATTAAAAGGTTATGCCAAAAAGAAACAAAGTCTCACTTCTGTGTTTCTACTAATTCGTACCTTAGTCCTTGAATTGTTCTGATTGCCATTATTTGTAAAGTAGGTTGTTCCCATTATGGTACAAGTCACGGTGGCAGAGTCTGTCTTAAAATGAATATGGCCTTGTAATATGTAAATAGGTAAGAAACTTTTTTTTAGACATCTCAAAAATTATTAGGAAAGGCAGAGCTCTACTAAATGATGTATGTTTTGTTTCTCCCATACAGTTTTTGTCTAGTCTGATATATTCAGCCTGCAGCTGTGACATGATAATACCATGAAACATAGATTTCATCTGCATTTTTACTGATATGTTGTTGTACCCAGGGAACAAGAAAATTCTTGTTGCAGACTTGTTTATCAGTTTCCTTCCATTTCAACTAATAAAAAGCCGACCATCAATATGGTTTCTGTAATATTGCCAAAAGTTGTCTCTGCATTGGGTCAATTTAATCACAAATACTCAGTATTCATAACAAGGACAGTCTCATTCATAGACTTTCCTGAAGTATTTGAGTTCACAAAGGAAGTAGGATTTGAGAGTTGAAATTCTGGATGCCAAAACCTGGATAGACCATTCAACCGTAACTTCCAAGAACAGACGTATCACACACTTTCAGCACTTCAGGTGTTTTATTTTCTGAATTCCCATAGGTTCTCTTCCTCTTTGAGAGAAGGTTGCTGTGACCTGACCCTCACTGTCACAGCTGTCTGAGCTCTGCCAGGAAGAGACAGACTGTTCACATAGTTTGTAAAATGAGTTTCACTTCTAAACAGTACTTTTCCTTTCCAAAAGCATATTCAATACAAGGTCACTAGAAACACTTTGGAGGTTCACAGTTCATTAGGGAAATCAGCTGAAGGACTTGCTGCAGCTGTAGTTTGTTTCAAATCATGCTGGCATGTGTGAAGAAATGGCATCGAAAAATTACTGTCAACAGTGCTCTATGTTTCTTGTGGTCACCTTTCAGGGAATTGATCCAAATGAGGAGGCCTGAAACTCAGGAGTTTGAATTTGAAGCTATGCTCCTAGGAAAATGATACGTGGTAATAGAAAATGTTGCATTAGATTTTCAGCTTGTGTAAGTCAGTGTAACATGTAGACATTAAGACCTCAAGCTAGTTTTACATCAGTACAAATAAGTCTGTTTACAGAATCCGAGACCGTGACCTACAGTTTTTCTCAATACAATGCAATACCTTGTGTTTCAGTACATTAAATGTTTAAAGTTGTTGTTTCGTGTGGGAACTAGTGATACAGCCAGGGGCAGCATGAGAAAAATCAAGAAGGGTTACAGAGCCCTGGGGGCAGTGCTAAGGGACTCTGGAGCTGGGGTTGTCTTTCACCAGTCCTCTCAGTCAAAGGGAAGGTGTTTGAAAGCACCAGTCTAATCTGGCAAACCAGCAAGTGTTTACAGGACTGGTGCCACAGCCAGGGCTTTGGCTAATTAGACTCACTGAGAAACCCGATCTACTGGGGGCTGATGGTGTCTATCTGTCAGAGAAGGGTTTTCTTTTCCAAATGGTGAGGAAGGGTTTAAACAAGTTTCTGGGGGAGGGAAACCTCAACCCACCTTACTCCTACCAATTCAATGCCAATGCCAGGAAGAGATGCCCAGAGTCTGAAGAGGGATCACAGGACAGCAGAAAAGCATCTGAAGAGCAGCACAAAGAAATTCCAGCCACTCCAGTTAGGAAGTTGGCTTCACCTGGGGGCTAACTTAAATGCCTCTCTGCAAACACACCTGTAGCACGGCAAGTAAACAAGAGAAGTTGAAGACATGCACACATTTGCAGGTCTGTGAATTTATTGGCATTATGGAGACATGGTAGGATGGCTCCTGCAGCTGGAGTGTTGGAATGAAAGGATAAAGACTTTTTAGGAAGGACACGCAAGGGAGATGAGGAGGGGGTGTCATCTTCTATGTCAATAACCAGCTGGAGTGCATGGAGCTCTGCCTGGGAATGGATGAAAAGTTGATCAAGAGCTTATGGACTGGCATTAAAGAAAAGGCAGGGACAGGTGGCATTGTAGTGGGGGTCTGCTACAGACCATCTGACCAGGAAGATCGAGCAAATGAGGTCCTCTATGAACAGATATAAACAGCCTGATGTTCACAAGTGCTGCACCTCATGGAAGACTTCCATAACCCAAATATCTGCTGGAGGGACCACACAGCAGGGCATAGGCAATCCAAGAGGTTCTTGGAATGCATTGATGACAACATTCTTCTCCAAGCCATAGAAGAAGCAAAAAGGAGACATGCTATGTTGGACCTTGTTCTCACTACCAAGGAGGGCTGGTGGGGAATGTGAAGTATGGAGCACTGGAAGGAAGGGAGAGGTCTCTGCCTCCCTCTGGATCCAAGGGGGCGCAGACGAAGGAGACACCGTTAGCAGTTCAGAGGTCCAGGCAAAAAGAGGGTTTATTGGGAAATATCAGAGGTTTTATAAGATCTCTGGGGGAAGATGCCAGATCTGCGACTGGATTGGGTGAAAACTCAGGCAAGGGAAGGGTCTTAGGTACGCAGGCTAGCCAGTAGGAGAAACCAAGAGTAACGACCAATAGAAAACCAGGGATTGGGGATAGACAGGGGTGGTAACCAATGGAATTGGGACAGGGGTGGGGCTGGCTGCAGCCCTGGCCATGCTGCTTTGGCCACAAGGCATAAGGATCTCACACACAGAGCTTCTCAGCCTGGACTGCCAGGGCAGGGAGGGGAGGGGGTCTGGGGCCCTCTGGTTCCCAGGGATCCCTGTGTGAGGGGAGCCCCTCTGGCCCAGGACAAGACAAACCAATTTAATGGGGATTAGTCATTGGAGAACAAAGAAAACTTGAGAGATACAATGGGCAGGGTGTGGTGATTGCAACAGCCCAGCAGGATAGAGGTAACAGAACCAGGGAGGTGATAACATAAACTTTGCAACTGAAAAAAACCCACTACAACTTAAAAACTTCAGTAACAAGTCTCCCAGCAGTTCAAGGTGCTTTTCCAGTGCTGTCTTCAAGATCCACAATTAAAACCCGTTCTTTCCACTCTTCATAATTTGTTGTGTACCTACAGTGAAGCTCAAGGGTAACCTGGGCTACATTGACCAGGAAACAATGGAGTTCAAGATCCTTAGGACAGCGAGAAGGGTATACAAGCTCACTCGGGACTTCAGGACAGCAGACTTCATCCTCTTCAGAGACCTGTCTGGTAGATTACCATGGGATAAAGACCTGGAGAGAAGAGAGGCCCAAGAAATTTGATTAATATTCAAGGATCGCATCCACAAAGTGTGGGAGAGATGCACCCCAATAAAGAGAAACTGAGACAAAACCACCCAGAGGCCTGAATGGATGGACAAGAAGCTAGTGTACAAACTCAAACACAAAAAGGAAGCCTGCAGAGGGTGGAAACAAGGATAGGCAGCCTGGAAAGATCACATAGAATTTGTCTGAGATTAGAAAAGCTAAAGCCCTGAGAAAATTAAAACTGTCCAGGATAATCAAGGGCATCAAGAAAAGCTTCTATAGGTATGTCAATGATAAAATAAAGACTAGGAAAAATGTGGTCCCTCTTTGGGAGGAGAGACCTGCTTACCTGGGACATGGAGAAGGGTGAAGTATGCAATGATTTTTCGGTCAACTAGCCAGTTGTATGCTGTGCTACATCAAAAGCAGCATGGCCTGCAGGTCGAGGGAGGTGATTCTTACCCTCTGCTCTGCCCTCATGAGACCCCATCTGCGGTGCTGTGTCCAGCTCTGCAGAACCCAACATAAGAAAGATGTGGACTTGTCCAAGCAAATCCAGAGGAAGGCCACAAAGATGATCTGAAGTCTGAAACAGCTCTACTATGAAGACAGACTGAGAGTTGGGGATGTTTGGCCTGAAGATGACTATAGGGAGACTCTCCAGCTAAAATAAAGCTGGAGAGGGACTTTTGACAAAGGGCATGTAGTGACAGGACAAGGGGGAATGGTTTCAAACCCAAAGAGAGTAGGTTTAAATAAAATATTGGGAAGAAGTCTTCACTACAAGCGTGGTGAGGCACAGGCATAGGTTGCCCAGAGAAGTTGCGGATGCCCCATCCCTAGAAATGTTCAAGGCCAGATTGGATGGGATTTTGAGCAACCTGGCCTAAGGGAAGGTGTCACTGCCCATGGCAGGGGGTTAGAACAAGATGATCTTTAAGGTCCCTTCCAACCTAAACCATTCTATGATTCTATGATTCATTCATTCTGTTATTGGCATCTCACTGTACTCTATTATTTTTTGCTGTCTGCCCATATTAGCATCTGCAAGTTTTACTTTTTATCCTGCTAATATAGAAATCCATCATCTCTTGAAAGAACATTTACTGTTCAACTGTTCAACTTCTAACAATATTAACTACCATCTTGAGGATAGTATATGGTTTCTAGGTCAAAGTCCTTGGGTGAAAGAACTAAGTGGGATAAATATGAATATAAGGAAATCATATATTCTTTTGTAATTTCTACATCATAGAAGAATTGAGCCCATCATTTACTGTCCCACAGGCACAATGCTCCCTCCTGTTCTGCTCAACAGAAAAGTCCTTTTCCCAGAGTTGTGCTTTCAAATTTGCCCCTTCTTAAAACTTTTTTTTTAATTCATTTTGAGGCAGACACCTCTCATTTCTTACAACATTTGCTGGCATCTTTATTTATTTGTTTGTTGTGGCACTTGATCCCTTCACTCAGAACAACTGCTCTCTATAAAGTTATTAATTGATAAAAATGAATAATGTATAATTCAACCACAATCTGACTGCCACAGTCTCAGGTGTCTCCTGCATTGCTTGTATTTCATTTGCCACATTAATTTGAGCCTGTGTGTCATGGCAAGAAGCAGAGCAGCAGTACAGCATTTTTGCAAAAAGGAAAAGGCACTTTGTTTGTCCTTTGCCTTATGACACTCAAGACATATTCTTGTTTTCCTTGTGGGTCTTTGTTTCTAATTGATAGTCATTACTAGGTAGGATTTCTTTGAGACATCTGACTTGAAAACACTTCCCACTTCCCTGGGTATGTGTTCAGCTCCAAGTCAGAATAAAACATGCAGAGGCACCAAGTCTTCTTGGCTGCAGCTGCACATCCTAATCTCCAGCAAGAGGGAACTTGGACGTGATAGAGAGGGTACCATGCTCCAAATAGGTGCCATTCTCAATATTTAGTGCACCCAGTGTGCACTAGGGTGCTTATCAAAGCAGATGTCTCTGCACAGCTTTCATACCTTTCCACAAGCTGATTGCTGCTGTGTGACAGGACTAAAACTGTGAAGTCAAAGTCTCAGTGGAATAAAGATTCTGGGGAAAAAAGCAGTACAGTCCCCAGAGAGGTTTTACTCCTGATGGCTAAACAAACTCAGAGCTCTCTTCTACCTGGATATGTTGACATGTGCATTGAGTGAACCAGCCACCCTCCATGAGACAGGTTGCAGGAAATATTTTAGGTTTTCAAGCACAGACCTGTACTGCAGCTTATGGAAAACATACAGAGCAGTCATGTCTTGTGAAGCAGAATTCCAGTGTCTACCAAAACTCACAGTCTTTCTGAAAGTGTCAGGGATGGATGGTAGCCCTAAGTAAACACTTCATGAGGCAATGATTAGAACATTATGCTTAGCTGGGGACACTGATGCGTTAAGATTCTTAAGATTTGTAGCATATAGATTTTTATTATAGCTTTAGTTTAGTTTCTAACACTTTGAAATAGCAGTAAACAGTTACTGAACCTCTTTCTCATTCTTTATATCAAATCCTCAAAATTCTTGATTGTTTTTTAATGTTCTTTTCAAGGAAAAATATTTTATCAAGGGCATCTTGTTTGGGACACATACTCAAAAGGACATAATAAGATATCATTGTCAAAGCAGAAGGCCCAGAAACCTTAGAAAAGCTCCAAAGAAGGCATGTGATGTGAAGATGATGATGGTGAAGAAGTGAGGGGTTGTGAGACCTCTGACTCAATTCTGGGGAGGCATGCCGAGGGGCAGACCTGAGGGAGGTTCTGGGGGTGGATAATTTTCAAGTTGGAGGTATCCATTAGATATGGTAATTAATAAGTGTTAGACATTTGCAGGAGCCTTATACTGTATTGTGCACTTATGTATTCAGTGTACTTTAAAGCATTTTAATTAAAGACCTGCTCTCTATTTATCTATACTAATATTGTCCGGAAAGTTCTTTTCTTCCATTTAAGCATCAACACCACATGTGCACTAATATAGTAATAAGCAGAAGATACACATCTCTATAATATCTTAGTCCCTGGGACAAGTACATGGGCCTTTCCCCTGATATATGCAGAAAACAGTTTCATTCTTACATCCTAAGCAAGCAGATACTGCTACTGACTGCTTAAAATCCATTGAAGCCAGTCAGTTGTCCTCCAGGAATCTTGCATCTAGCCTATATATGATCTGAAGCAGAGATATTATGTGGCTGTAGAACATACTACACAGATCCAAGACATCAATCCAGCTTCTATGACAAAGAAAGATCTTTTGCTACAGTCTCTGGCTGTTAGTAGACATTATAAAGCAATGTTACAGATGTAGGTCACATTGTATGCATTTAGTACATTTTTCTGCTTTCTTTAACTTCCTTCTCATTTTCTTTACCATGTTTAATCTCTTATGTGCACTGATCTCCTGCCTCTTTATTTTAGTCTGGTTATGAATATCTGTATGCAGGACTTTTAAAATGGGTGCTCTGGAAAAGAGAAGAAGCCCAGTCTGAACTGACTGTAAAAAGAAAAAAATATCTCTTCATTTTCCATATATTCCATGCTGCTTCTTAAATCTTAACCTGTCAGACTTGCTTTAATCCTTAAAAAATACAACTGCAGCACTGATCTTTATAGAAGTAAACAGAGATAAGCCTACTCTGAGGAAGTGAGGGGATTAGTTGAATAGCTCTGAATGCCTAAACCACTTACAATCATTATTTGTAGTGTATCCATCATGTGTTTATTATCCTACTGTGTGCCAGGAAAGACAGTCAAAATAAATATGGGCAAAACCGTATTCTCTAATCAGCCTTTCTTTTTCACTGCATACATATGATTGGTTGTGTAGCAGAGTTCCTGCAGAATTGCATGACACCCAGGGCATTTGCTTACCCAGACTGGAAAAGGTTCACACAGCCGCTGAAAATCACAAATACCAGGTTCAGATACATCATCTTAGTTTGTTGCACTTCACAAGAATAACTTCCATGAATTATTTTGACCAACATCATTTTCAGCTAGCCCAGCTAAATCATTTGTGCTTTCAAAGTTTAGCAAATAATTCATTCATCTCTCAGCAGGTATTCAGGAAATAAATTTTCTTGACATGTTAAGTAATATACTATCATCAGTCCTAGCACTGTCCTCTTACTGAAAATAAAAAAATGGATCAGATATTGGTGCCTGGACCAGGAAATCTTGCTTTCAAGTTTGGTAAAGCTCTTTTTAACATAAAAATAAACAACCAGATGGTAACCTGCTCTCAGAGAAACACGTTATTGATCAGATTGGTTTATTTCAATACACTTTCTCAAGATTCAAGACAGTCTTCTAGCAAGTTGTGATTGAAATGAAGATTAGGTTAGTTCTAGTAATATGATTGTTCCCATTCCTTTAAGACACATTGACATTCTCGCATTAAAGAACACTAAGACTAAATGTAGACAGGTATAATTGTGGCAGTAAGTGAAATTCTTTTAAACAGAAATACATCACAGCCAAAGTGTTAGTCAACATCCTGTAGCCTTAAACAAATTAGACAGAATTTTGGAGAAGTTGTGGATCCAAAAAAGGTAGCTGTCTTTTGGGTCCAAAGCAAACCAGTTTGGGAGAATGTTTTTAGCAATTGGTAAAACAAGGGTTTGAATAGCATTCTTGTGGATGTTGTGGGGAAAAGCAGACCACTCATACTGAGTTTAACAGTTTAATGATTGAGATTGAATGACTGGCTGACTGGAATATCAAAATATATCAATCCAGAAGGTCATTCTCAGTCTTATGTTCATTTTAAATTACTAGGAATAGGATTTTGCAATTCTCCAAAGCAGCAGAAAGTTGGTGGGGTTTTTGTTCATTTTTTTGTTTGTTTGTTTGTTTGTTGTTTGTTTTCCCTTAATATGTTGTAATTAATTTCAGCCTACATGTATGAAAGCGTACTCAGTTTGTCAGAACTGAAGAGCAGGGTGAAGTTTTCTTAGATTTCAGGAATTTCAGAGCTGGTATAAAGTGTGGTTTCAGACAAATACACCTTTTGTTTCCCAGGGGAAAATGTGTCATACAGCTGAATACATTCAGAAAGCAAGGAACTGTCAAGCAGGTATGGCATTGGGAGCAGTCAGGAAGTGGAAAAAGGAGTGCAGAGTGCTGTAGCTTTTCATAACCAGTAAATATTTGTGGCCACTGAGCAGAAGTTTTAGAACATAATGGGTTTTTTTCACTATGAAATAGTGAAGATTAGATAGTGAAGATTAGGTGGGATCTAAATGCCTAGCCATCCTATGAGTTTTAGTCCAATGTATGGACATATAATGCATAGTTTTGAACTTATACATGGTCATATATTTAGTTTCTTCTAAGGCAGTTTATACTGTAAGAGTCTAGAAGACTTTTATATGAGAAGTTACAATAAAGACACATGATAAAGACCTAAATATTAAAACCAACCTATCAACAGTTGATTTATTTGCTCATCCCTTTCTTTTTGTGACACATTTACCCATGTATGGAATAGATATAATATGCTACCCTGCTACATTATGAAGAATATTTGAAGTTGTAATTGGGCACAGGTGCACACATGGGCAGAAAAAAAGAAAGCAGGAAAATATCATCCCAAAGTGAAACATGTTTGAAAACAGGTAATGAGAATATTCACAGAACCTGAAGCACTTGAAGTGCTAGAAACAGCTTTACTTTTAATCACAAAGACACTGTGGTGCTGTTTCTACAAATCTCTGCTTTGATATTTTACTACCTCACTTCTTTGCATTCTTGCTTATCCCATCACTATTGTCTGTCTCTGCAGAGCAGAGAATCTCTCTATGTGTTTCTTTAATAATGAGGATCCCAATCTCAGATGAAGCCTGTAGTCACTGCTGGCAAACAGCAACAGCGATTTTGCATTCACTTCTGAAACACATGTAATAGCAACAGTTCAAGGCTTGTATTTCTTTGCAGAAGTCAATACACCACTATGGGACTTTGATCTTTATAATAACAATATGTAAGCTTTAACATAACAGAAAACAGCACTGCTCCACCGCTCTCCTCAAATAGTCATATTTGTTTCCTCCCGCACTTCAGCCTCCAACTATTCTACTCAAAGGTATTAGAAGTCACAGATAATTGTTTGAGATGCAGAGAGCAACAGCAGTGGTGGATTTATGTCTCAAGTGGTAGACAAGGGGGTTGGGATTTGGTTTCCCACGTCAAAAATATTTTCTTAAATAAAATTTTAATTATAGGAATCCTTTAATGGACTATCCAGTTTACTCTTTTACATTATTAACTTAGTTAAATTACCAAATGAGGAGTCAGAAGATGTGTATTGAGTACTGGGTTTGCCTCAGACTTTCCCTATGACTCTGAGGATGACTCCAAGACTGCATGAGTAAAGTTCTCTAACTCTGGAACAGGTACTGTGAGACTGTACTTTCTTTTGTACTTAGGATATAAAAAGTATATATAAGGGGTACAGGAACAGAGTAATTCTTGACATAGTACTTCTCTGAACTAATTTGAACACTACCGCAGTATTGGTAGTATCAAACCAACCTGATTAGAAACAGAACTTTTGAGCTCATGCAATATAATAGTTAAAATCAGCTATAAGTCAAGAGTTAAGATGATTTATGTAACAATCTATTGTAAATGGTAAAAGTGTTCATGGAACACGAAAGTGTTTAGTATTAGGTTGTGACTACCTCAGGGCTTGATTCCCTTTGATTACTTCAGATCTGACATCTAGTCTGAGATCCTGAAATATTAGCTTTGTGCAACTTTATATTTGCCAGGTTTGTTTTCTGAATAACACTGGAAAAGCTTTTACATAAATGCAGTAGATTTGAATTCAAAACTTACTACGTAACATACTTGGCAAAGTTTGTAGGCTTCTGAGCTGCAACAGGGAACTAGAGGTAGATGTACAAAATATCTCATCACCTCACAAAGAATCAAATCAGTAATAATAACATAACAATAGTTATTATTATTAGCTTATACATCTAGCAACTTCATTTGTGTGCTGAGAATAACAAACAAGAAGCCATCTGTTTTTCCATCAGCGATTCACATTTAAAAATTCAATTAAAGGGGCTTAAATGATGTGATACGTGTTAACAGCAGTTTGAGGTCAAGACACTTTCTGAGTGAAAATGGGAATCATAACCCAAGCAGAAGAAACTTTCACACAGAATTATGGACTTGAAAAACATAAGTAGAAGTTCAAAAAATTCTGAATCACTATTCTCTATGCCTTTTCTCTTACTTTTTTTTCTCTGATATAGTTTTATCATATCAGGTACACAGCAATGCAGATATAGCTATGCTATGAGGCCCCAAGGAAGTTTTATATAATCTTGATGTGCATGCCTATAAATATCCTACCAACCTTCTTACTCGGGCAATGAGAAAATATTTTGAATAAATAGCTATTTTTCTTATATTTTCTGGAAGAACCAGACTGATTTATCATTGTCTTGACTCCAATATAATAACTTATTCCAGCTCAAATTGAGTGCAAAATGGTATCACTCTGATTTTGAGTGATTTTTGTATTACATTAGTTTCATATGCAGGATAGCACATGTTTTCACTGTCTGTATTTAATTCTTTCAATTTCTTGACTGCAAATCTTAGTAA
The DNA here is from genome assembly GCA_013396695.1 of Sakesphorus luctuosus. Classification (NCBI taxonomy): domain Eukaryota; kingdom Metazoa; phylum Chordata; class Aves; order Passeriformes; family Thamnophilidae; genus Sakesphorus; species Sakesphorus luctuosus. Next base: position 691,990 of record VWZD01007571.1, on the reverse strand, counting down.
AACCAAGACCCCACAAGCACAGTTACTGAACCTTTTAACCAGTGTTACATACCAAAGAGAATCATATTGCTTGTGCAATTCACATTGAAGTATACCTTCCTGCATTATCTTAAAATTTATACCATACAATCTCAATATCCAGATAGCAGAGCAGTCTTCAAATTAAGGCATCAGACTCTCCAGAGGCATGTAATGAAAACAATATAAATAAAACAGTTAAATGTAAAAGATAAATTGATACTGTAATTATAATTTTTATCAGTTCTTATTTATAAATAATTCAGTCCCTCACAATTTCATTGGTTTCAGGGATACATTTGGTGCAATAAATTTGTATCATTTATATATGTTATCAGCTTTATTTCTTTGTTTTTCATTTTGAAGATCCAAGACACTTTTAATCTTCTGTCTCTTCCTCTGCACTAACATTACAATTTTGAATTTACCACTCCAGATAAAGTCTGTGTTCATCTTTTCATGCTTGCATATCTTTCCTTAGCAATATGTCTTTTCTGGACTCTTAATTTTTCATTTCAGCATTTTCCATTCCATCTGTCTCTTAGAATATCTTTCTTGGTAGTTTAAAAACTTTTATTGCACCTCTGTTGTTCTTTGCATGCTCTCCATTTCAATGCTCTGAACAACTATCATCCATTTAGTCTCTTCAAGTGTCTTGAAGTTTTGTTCAAGACTATTTCTTGATTATCTTCTTTAACTGCCAGTTCTGTGCCTGATGTCACGTTGCCCTCACTCTCCACATCAGTTTGCAGGCCAATTATTTCCTTAATATGCCTGCCTGGTTTCTGCCCATGCAGTTCTACCCATAGTCTCTAAAACAGTGCATTCATCCAATTGCTGGGTAATACACATGACAATCCAGAGCTACTGTGTACAGCCATTATTTGTTGCAGGTATGGTTATTCTGACTTTCCCCAGATGGTACTCTCAGATGCACAGGTCTGTGCAGAGATCAAATGACCTCCAGAAATCCCTGCCAAAGAGTATTGCTATTATTGTGTGCATTATGGTGGGTATAATCCTTTGGGTAAGGAACTGATTTTTTATGTGGAGACATAGGCCTTCACTCCACTAGAACTTACTGTCCAAGTAAATTTGACCCTTCTGACTAAATTTTACTTTACCTACCTGGATAATGACTGTATAAATAAAATAAAATAAAATAAGGTATTAATAAACAGCCCTGACTGACCTCAAAGACCCTACAACATAACCAGAAGTTTAATACAGATAGAAAGACTTCTGTGCAGTGAGGTGCAAAGTACATAGAAAGAACCCCAAGTTTTCCCCTGTGGTCTTGAACAGTTTGTTTTCATATTTCTTCTGTGGAAAATGTCCACATAAAAATTATACATCTGTCTGAAGAAAAGATAGAATTATCGGATCATTTAGATTGGAAAAGACCCTTAAGATCATCAAGTCCAACTGTTAACCCTGAACTGCTAAGTCCACCATTAAACATGGTTATACACATATATACACCTATATACATATATATACACCTATACATACACATATATACACATATATACATATATATACATACATATATACACATACATACATCTTTTAAATCCCTCCAGGGATGGTGACACAAGCACTTCCCTGGGCAGCCTGTTCCAGTTCTTGACAACTGCTTCAGGGAAGAAATTTTTCCTAATATCCAATCTAAACCTCTCCTTGCAAATTTGAACCCATTTTCTCTTGTCCTATCACTTTTTACTTGGAAAAATAGACCAATACTCACTATGCTACCTTCTTCAGATATCCTGGTCATCATCACAGCTAGGCTTCGTGAACGAAGATTTGGGAAGGGCTCTACCCACATGGGTGTGTCCTTCCAGCCTGCACAGTGCATTTTTTTAGGTGAGGCACAGCGTGTGCCAAACTGGCCCCACCCTTTACTCCTAAGGTTCATTTGCCACGGCCGAGCAAGCTTGGACAGTGACAGTGAAGTCCTCAGGACTAGAACTTACAGCCCCTGGTATTCCCAGGAGGGCTCCCATCCAAGTGCTAACTGAGGCTGACGCTGCTTAACTTCCAAGATCTGATGAGATTGGGCATCAGGGTGGCATTTTAGCTACTTTTTCCAGATATCCTGGTACTATTTTAACAAAAACAAACAAGCAAACAAACAAACAAAAAAAAACCCAAACAAAAAAAATCAGTCCTTCGGGGGAAAAAAATTTGGCAATGCTTTCTTGCTAACTTACAGAAACTATATTCAGAGTTACTCAAGACTGTTTTCTTCTTCACCAAACTCAAGGGCCATGATTCATTTGCCATGATAGGTCTTCTTTTATTAGGAGATACATCTGGCTAGGGCTAGAGATGAAAAGAATCATAGAATCTATTGTATAAATTCTTACGCTGTACAAAAAGATGATCATTTTGATCGGATAGAGCATGTGGAATAGACAAAATCATCTCATGCCAGACACAAAGTCTCGGAAGAATTTTTACATGTTTAAATCAGTTTGCACTAACAACTGCAAGCATAAGAAAGAAAACAGCTTTACTACTACCATCGCTATACTTTTGTAGTATTTTTCAGTAAACTTGTGTCCTAGTTACAGGGTCTAGAACCGGTTTATCACTATGTGCTTATAACCAAAACTGTATTTTACACCCTCTATGTAATTTCTGATGGGCTGTGAATAATGGATCATTTGCAGCAGCTGCCCAGGGCACACCTGACATCTCAGGCTATGAGCTGGGCTTTAAAGGACTCTGTGAGGCATGGGAATGTTTCCGTCTTTGTATCAATGACTTGGATGTGATAAGTCCCCTCTGGGGAGGCTTTAATACCTTCACACCCAGCCTGAGGGGTCATGTCTACTAATGGGCTATTAGGGATTGGAACGATAGGCAGCTTCAACAACCTAGACCATCAACGATTCCAAAAACTGCCCATCACTCATTATGAAACTCCCTACTCTGGGGGACATACTGGGTATTCCCAAATCTGAGTGTATACAATCTTGGGGGTTTGGGACTTCTGGTATCACTCATCGGATCCAGAGGAGGACCAGAACCTCAGCAGGACTGTGACTGCCACTCTCAGCAAGGCTGAAATCATTACTTTGACTGAACTGTGACCATCATCCTCATAAACAAATTTCCTTTCCTTTTATTTTTCACTCGGGGGGATCATGTGGTGCTCAGCTCAGGGGCTAATAAACACCGTCCTGTTCATGACCCAGGATTCTGGGTTATACATCCGGGTTTGTGGGTTAAAATCAGTTTTTCTCTGTATCATTGTATTTATTTTTAGTAAATGGTAACTCTGAGTTGTAATCTCTCTTGAACTGGGTTCATTTCTCCTGCTGGTTTACCTTTAAACCAGTACAACTTGTATGAACAGGGCTTATTATGGAACCATTTCAGAATGTGAAAAAGCAACACAGTCCTCATAAAAATAAACCAAAAAGAACTAAAGAATACTGTCAAAAAGCAGGTGCAGACTCAGGTTCATGGGCTGTGAGCTCCAGGAAAATTGGAGATTTGGTGACCCTTTGAACAGTGATCATTTTTTTTAAAATAGGAAATAGTACAATTACCCTCTCTCCCCACCCCCCAGTAACACCTCTCCCCCGCACCACTACCCCCCCCCAAAAAAAAAATCTGACACAGGGTGTCTCTGTGTAAAGAGAAGAAGCTAACAGGATGGAAAATTTTGAAAAACAATTCTCCTGAAGTACAGAATGGATATTCATGGGAGGCAAGAATAATTAGCTGCACATCTTCAGATTGAGATACGCTCATAATTCAGCTTTTCAATTTCCCAAGCAATTTCCTAAGCCACTGGGGTAATGTATAAAAGAAAGTAAAACTTTTGGTGAGTTACCTTCAGATCCCTTCAACGAACACACCCATCAGCTATGGCTTGAGCTTTTGGCCTGTTCAGGTGCCACTGAAATGTCTAATGCTCCTCACTGGCCTCTTTTATCAGCACCATGGTCAGTGCATGACAGAACTGCTCACTCTGCAACAATGTTTAGGCAAAGTACAAAGCCAATTAATACAATTGATAGTTCTGAAGCCTGGAAAGGTGAGATGTCTGCTGCCTGGGCTAGATCAAATGAATATGACTTCCACCTATGATCCTTAACTTCTGGGGTAATTTATGAACCTTGAGTCAACCTAATTAAAATAATCCCAGGATACAGAACAAAAAGAAGGAATAACTAAACCTGGTAGTACAAACCAATACAGAGCAAGTGACAGAATGAGCACACAAGGGAAAAGATAAAGGTCTTTTAATCAAAACAGATTGACATTAAATGAAAGAATTGGGGGGTTCAAATGAAAAACAAGGAAGAAAGCAACAACTTTCTTGTTTGAAAGCAACAGCAATACTGTGCTGCATCTGAAGCAGTGAGGAATGAAAAAATACAATGAACAGATGAGTAAATATTCATCTTCAAGCAAAACAAAAGAAAAATGAATTAGAGAAGCCTACCAAAATAGATTCCTAATACATTTTTACTTTATGGAAGAGTTGGACAGATATTTACCTGAATTTTCAAAAGTTTAACTCCTGTGCTGCAACGGTGCAGAAGAATATAATTTTCTTTGTTTAAACCTGACAACAAATGGAGGGACTGAACATGACACTAAAGAATGAGAGCACATTTTTCATCACAATGGTGCACTGAGGTCCTTGAAACAAGCTGAGGAAGAACTTCACCTATTTTTCCTTGGTTCAGATGTGTGACTAAAGAGGTTACTGGACTTCAGAGCTGCTGGTTGCTGGTCACTCTCCCCTGAAGACCTTACAACTCTCTCCAGTCTACTAGTTCAGTAACTAAGATGAAATAATAACTGCTCAGCAAATTTAAATGCTAAATTCTGGAATCTACGGGGCTTTTTTTTTCCCTCCTTCACTTTTTTAATACTGAAATAGAGCGGAAAGTAACAAATCAAGCTAACTGGAGCTGTGGTAAACTCCAGCAGGAAGCAGGAGCTAGTAGTAGCTGCTTTCCAGGTTGTCATCACTGTATCCAGAAGTCAATTTGTAAGCAAGCTCCTCCTTTTGAGAGTGGCAAGGGCAGACTGTAAGGCTGGATCTTCTCAGCCTGTAGTTTGGTGCAGGTAATACTTTTGCAACAGGAACAGTGAAGGAAAATAAAACTACGAACAAGACTGGACCCTGTACACACTGCAAGGAGCAAGCAGAGCAGGTGTGTGTCTCAAAGGTTTAACTGTGGAACTCTGTTAACTGCAACCTTCTTCAGAGCCCTAACTGGTATTAATATGGGCATAGCTAATGTATGCAGTGGTAGGAAAATAGACTCAGCATACCATAGAGAACTTGGGCAGAAAAGGTTCTAGGGAGACCTTCTAGTCTTCCCAGAGCTAAGCGGGACTTTCTAGGACCTTGTAGGCCACCTTTAGGTACTTTCCATTGCAAGAAAGCTGAAGAGAGACTTTTAACAAGGGCATGTACTGATAGGACAAGGGAGAGGAGCTTCAAATAGAAAAGAGGGTAAATTTCGATTAAAGAAAGAAATTGGTCATTATGAAGGTGTGAGGTACTGGCACAGGGTACAGGTACTAGCAGGACTAAATAGCTAGTCTAACTAAATAGTTAGATACATCTCAGTCATCATTATATTTAATGAAACATCACAGTAATTACATAGTGATCTGCAGATGTACTGATATGCTTATGGACAGAGACATGAACTGACACTGAATGGAGAAGGTGACCCTGCATTAGCACAACTGTGCAAACTGATGTTCCCTGTTTCTCAGTATAGAGTATTACTTGAATTTAACATCTTTCACCATTAATTACAATCTGTTATGTATCCATCCAGCTCATATAAATGTTATGCTTGATGAGAAACTACTTTTTTTAATGGAAAATATTTTGTCCCAAATTGGTCCTATTAAGAAAAACCCCACAAATATATTTCTTATTTTCCCCCTCTGTTCTGAAAATGGAGGACCACTGTGTTTATTTCTAAAAAAGGACAATTTCTGAGATACATCTCATACCTGACTATGAAAGGTAAGAACAGTCATTGTCATGAGCTCTTCTGAAAGACTGTTACAACCCAGATGCTGCTGCTTAAAAACCCAGCTGATCTTCTCTAATATTTGTCTTCTTGTGGGAGAATTCTTCTTCATTTGTATAAAAGGACATAAAAGAGTAAAGAAAACAGAAAGGATGTCAAAGATGCTTCACAAAATCATCAAATGGTTTTGGTTGGGAGGGACCTTAAAGTTCATAAATTCAGAAGATTTTTGTTAGAAGGGACTTTTAAAGGTCATCTGGTTCCAACCCTCCCGCTACTGACACTTTCCACTAGAACAGGTTGCTCAAAGCCCCATCCATCCTGGCCTTGAGTACTTCCAGAGACAGGGCATCCACAACTTATCTGGGCAACCTGTGCCAGTGCCTCAACACCTTCATAGGGGAGGCTTCTTTCTAATATCAAAACTAAACCTGTCCTCTTTCAGTTTAAAGCCATTCCCACATGTCCAGTCACTACATGCCCTTGTAAAAAATGCATCTCCAATTTTCATGTAACCCTTTAGGTTCTGCAAGGTCTCCTTGGTACCTTCTCTTCTTCTGACTGAACAACCCTGACTCTCTCAGACTGTCTTCATAGGAGAGGGACTCCAGTCCTCTGACCATCTTCCTGGTCGTCCTCTGAACTTGCTCCAGCAGGTTGATCTCCTTCATATGCTGCAGTCTCAGATAAAGGTAGTATGTCAGGTTGCATGAGAGTAAAGGGTGATTCCAAAGCATAAGTCTGACAAGACCCTGTGCTATTAGATAAGGAGAATTATAATTATACAATCAGTGATGGAAGTTCTAACTCAGGCAACAATATTATTATATACAGTCTAATCATTCGATCATGTTCATGTCTGGCACAGTGGCAACTCAATCCATAGAAGATGATTCCAAGGCATTACAGTAATACAGATATGAAAAAAATTAGCCAGGGATCGGGAAGTACTAATGCAAAGGGATAGATTAACTTCTTGCTGATGTCAAATTCAGTCACATTGACTTTCATGGGCTAAAATGGAAAGACAATATGTGATTACAATATGGCAGGATTTACACATTCATTAGAAAGTACAAATACTTTCCTTGTTTACATTTAAGTTTTCATTTTAATTGTACCTTAATATGTTTTTCTTGGGAAACAAGTGGATGTCACAAATTATGCTAGGTAGTTTGGTGTAATAGATGAAAAGAACTAGAAGCCTGGTGTGAGCCATAAAACACATTTGGAGGTCAAAGTCATACTGTTTAATTCTTAGTTCTTGGAGAGAAATTATTCTGGCAATGTTACCTGGATACTAAATTGCACACAGACACTTGACTTTGTAGTTAATGTGTGAAAAACTCTCCTTCAGCAACCACCTACACACAAGCAACTGCAGTGGACTCTCTCTTGTCATGCAGGGAACTGCTTCTCCTCTTATTATAGCTGTAGGTTAATAAAGCCTTATACATTACTTCCAGACTCAATTCCTTAAATGTTGTTTTATAAATTTCTCTTTTTCATAATTATTATTTTTATATGTCCACTGAAACCTGCACTTTCCTCTTTTCCATTTCTGCTATCCTGGCAGTGTTCATTCTACTTTTGTGGACATCAACAGGTTTCTCTGTGTTAATTTCATGCATTAGTTGAAATATATTAGTGTTTATATAGAGAGACATATGATGGCCTCTAGTGGCTCTCTGTATGTGTGCAGATACAATCTTCAAAGCACCTCTCATTTTATGAGTATCCATGCAGGATGAAAAAAAAAATTGATGTCCAGCTGTTTTCCTTTATGAACAAAAACCTTTTGGCAACAGTAAAGAGAGCTGAATAACATGTCCAGAAGAGAGAAGGTGATCTGTTCCATCAAAATACAAGCTGGAATGTTTCTAAGCACTGCTCAGAATAGTCAATAACATAATGCAATTGCAAATCACCTCAAATATCCCTTGTCCTTTGGACTGAGCATCACAGATGAGATCATTGATTCCAAATGGAGGCATCCTTTCTATATGTGACAGCCAAAATCGTAGCAACCCTGCATGCAGAACAGATTTCCAATTCTGTTTCCAGCTGAAGAACTGCATGATGACTGACTGTTAGCTAACAAGTGTGCCAGTCTCATCTTTCTTCTGAGTCACATCCAGGTCTGTACATAAGCCTACACCTCCGGATGCAGACTCATGGAAGTGTCTTGGTTCTCTTAGCCTTATTTGATACTAAATGCACACACACAACACGTCAATGCTCTCACCGCAGTTCCTCAAACCAAGTGTACCTGCCTCTCAGCACTGATTGCCACTCTAACAAATTTGTACCCCTTGGGATCTGATTTTGGCTGGCCAGAGTCAGCAGCACCCTGATCTGAGAGGCCAAACAATTAAAATGATATGGCTATCAGCATACTCCCTCTTCACATTGATGCAGAGGTTCAGGCTATTTGCCTTTTAGGATTCCTTTCACAGAGTCTGTGCACTTTGCAGGAGCAGGTTTGCCAATACAACAGGAGAAACAGTGTGTTCCAGTTCATTTGAACTGTGTTACTCTCTGAAGGATGTATTGTTCTAGGCCAGTAAATATTTCAATTTTGAAATGCAACTAAGCCACATAGTTAGTTTTTCCTCTGAAAAAAATGGATGCTATGGTGAGTAAAGCATTGGAATAAAAAAAATATTTATGCCAAGTTAATCTTCTGAATGGGCAAAATAAACTAGTTTACGTGCGGTTCTTCAAAGGCTTTATGATGTACTATTTTTGGCATCTTTTAGGTTATAGCTCCCATATTTTAGGGATTTTGATTGCTTTAGTTCAAAAGAAATCTACATTTCCAACAATTTGGCATCCTCTATTGTTAAAAATTATCCACAAGAGAAATAAAGAACCGTGGCAACAAGAAAGAAATACATTAAAGTTATAAATCTCAAAGCATTTCTGTTCCTTATTCTTGCTGATTTTATTCCTTTTTCTTTAAGTTGTTAATTTTTGACTCTTTTTTTTACAAATTTCAACTTTTTTTTGAGTCTCATTAGATGGAGAGATACAAGGAAAAGAAATAGTGAAAATATTCTACAGATATATCAGTAGATGGAAATCAACTTTCTACTTTAGTAAAGTTGTGATATAGTCTTCAAATACTTATTTACAGAGATGACCAACTAATGTGCTTAAATATGTATCCAAATATCCAAGCATAGGATTTTAACATATTTAAGGACTGAAAGATTAGAAGACAAATCCATAATGCTATACCTCAGAAAGAAAAAGACAAATAAAAAGCCACCTAGGACAAAATGAGGATAGGTCTTGAATCTTGACATTGAAATCCTATCCACATAATTAATAAGCCGTCTACAGCTGGTTGGAAGGTTCAAGAAGCTTAAAAAGAAACGGGAAATAAGATTTTCACTTTCTATTCTATTTTCATGTAATTTTTATTCAGTTACTTCTCTTTGCTTATGAATGGAAAACTTCATTTCAGATCCTTGCCCGAGAGAATTTCTTCCGCCCACACAAACCATACCATCAGCTTCCTTTAAAAAATAGGTTATAAAAAAATCAAGCCTGGGGTGTTATTGAAAGGCACAGGTATTATTATCACAAGGTTGATACATTGCTGCTCCACTTGTAGCTATTCTTACAGTACCAGGAGAGCCTGTTTTCCTTCCATGCTGTCCCTTTGCTATTGTTTACAAATGCTGCATTGAAACTCTTGTCCCTAGTGAGGTTAGGAGTAAAACTGCTATTGATTTCTTAGAGCTAAAGATTCTCACAGTACCTTTTTGTGGGTTTTCCTCCATTTAAAGATAGGCATGTTTGTATTTAGAATAGATAATTAAATTGCCATTGTACTTTAAGCTAGTAGTTCTCTCTGGATAATTTTCCAACTTTATATTTAAAGAAACAGACTCTGAAACATAACAAAATCTGTACTTAATTACTCTTCTGTAGAAAAATTTGTTGTGTTTTGTTTTGGGTTTTTTTTTATGAAAATCTGCCACCTTTTTTTCCCTTAAGGTAGAGGGCCCAGTGACATTCTGAGTAAAATAGACACCAATTGAGCCAATATTAACAAAATTAGAAATGAATGCATAAAAATTGAAATCCTTTGGGACAAACTACAGGAAAAATCAAGTTGTCATCTTGCAGCAGATGATTTTAAAGGCAGAACTGCAGGATAGATGGCAAATTAAAGAATAAATTGAAAAAAATTATTAATATGAGAAAAAATTATTACTTTTTTGCCTAACAAAGTAAAAACAATTCATTAGTTCTTAGAGATTAAAGAGCAATTCAAGCTTTGTGGAGAAATTCCAAATTCCTAAGTACAACTGTGCTTCTGGGCAGGCTCAGCTAGACCATTGTCTTCGCAAAGGTGAAATAATTTCTTTTGTGATTTCAGCCGCCTGCTGCCAATGTCCTCAGAAGACCTCTTTTTTGCTATTATATTGTTTGGGCATATTTAACCCAAGATGGTTTGAAGTATAAATAATAAGGTTATTATAACAGTTGTAAAAGATATTAGGCAAGATAAGGCAGGTGTAGCAATTCATAATTGGTAGGATCCCTTATTCTGTGGAAAGTTTAGGTGAGAATAAGTTCTGCGTAAGGATACCTACTCATAGATATATGTATGTATACTCCAATACATACACCAAATGTCCTAGCTCTTCTACAGTTAATATGTTCAACACAATGACATGGAGTGACAGGGTTCACCTTCAAGAAAACACCTGCAACAAGATATAGTTACCCAATTGTTTCTGGAACTCTTGGAGATGCTCTAGGGTACAGTCATGGTTTAACCCCAGCCAGTAGCTAAGACCCACACACTCAGTAGGATGAGGGTGAAAAACCAGTGTGATGGGGGAGAGAATGGAGGGGTAAATGGGAGAAAACTCATAGGTCGAGACAAAAGCAGTTTAAGAAGTAAAGCAAAAGCTGCCCATGCAAGTAAATCAAAACAAGGAATCAAAACAAGAAATTCTTTCACAACTGCTGAGTAGCAACTCAAATATCCCTGTATCATCAACAGTGTTTCTAGCACAAATTCAAAATACAGCCCTATACTAACTACTGTGAAGAAAATGAAATCTATCATAGCAAAAAAACAGGACAGGAAGGAATTAAAAACAGTTAAGGATTTTTCTTAGGATTTTTGAGTAATTCTCATTGCCAGGGGAAGTGACACATCTATTTTTTTTCTCTCCTTGTGGTCAGAATAATTGGTGAATATATACCTCTTTTTGCGACCACATGTGATTTCCAAGACTTGCCACTTAGAGCAAATGGGTAATGCCTAGAGAATAAAAGAGACAGTCCAGAAATTAAAGCAATTTAACCCTAATAAAACACAGGAATCAGAATAAAATAATGTATTTTATTTACTTTTTTTAAGGAAATAAAATGTCGGCATTTTGAGGTAATTTTTTTTAATATTTGAATGCCCATTGAGTTGGAAAATCATGCCAACAAATTAGTCAGGAATTATTTCTGAGCACATATCCCAGATTTGCTTTAAAATAAATAAATAAAAGAAATAAAATCATTGAATATACTGAGTCAGACTGGACCCATCAGAATCATCGAGTCCAATTCCTGGCCCTGTGCCAGACACCGCAAGAATCACACCACGTGCCTGAGAGCCTTATCCAAACACTTCTTGAATTCTATCCGGCTTGGTGCTGTGACCACTTCTTTGGGGAGCCTGTTCCAGTGCCCAACCACCTTCTGGGTGAAAAACTTTCTCCTTATATCCAACCTAAACCTCACAGAAACACAGAATATGCTGACTTGAAAGGGACCCACAAGGATCATCAAGTCCATCCCTTTGCCCGGCACAGGACCATCCCCAAGAGACACACCATGTGCCTGAGAGTATCATCCAAAGGTTTCTTGAAATCTGTCATGGTGCTGTGACCACTTTCTTGGGAGCCTGCTCCTGTACTCAATCACCCTCTGGGTGAAGAATCCTTTTCTTAACATCTAACCTAAACATCCCCTAACACAACTTCAGGACATTCTCTCAGGTCCTGTTACTGGTCCACACAGAGAAGAGATCAGTGTCTGCCTCTCCTCTTCCCCTCGTGAGGAAGTTGTAACTGCAATGAGATCTCCTGTCACTCTCCTCTTCTCCAGGCTGAATAGACCAAGTGACCTCAGCCACTCCTCATATGGCTTCTCCTCAAGGCCCTTCACGATCTTTGACCTCTTTTCAACATTTTCTAATGGCTTAATATCTTTCTTATATTGTGGTGCCCAAAACTGTACATAATATTCAAGGTGAGGCCACCCCAGTGCAGAGCAGAGTGGAACAATCAATCCCCTTCCTCAACCAGCTGGCGATGCTGTGCCTGATGTCCCCCAGGACAGGGTTGGCCATTGTGGCTGCCAGGGCACTGCTGATTCATATTCAACTTGCTGTGAATCAGGACCTCCAGGTCCCTTTCCATGGCACTGCTTTCCAGCATCTCATTCCCCAGTTGTACAAACATCCAGGGTTGCCCCATCTCAGGTCCAGAATCCAGCACTTTCCCTTGCTGTACTTCCTATGGTTGGTGATTGCCTACTTTGTTGAGGTCTCTTTGCGGGCCTCCCTGCCTTTCAGGGAGTCAACAGGTCCTCCCACTTTTATGTCATCTGCCAGCTTGCTTAGTATTCCTTCCAGGCCTGCATCCAAGTCATTTATGAAGATGTTGAACATCACAGGGCCTAAGATGGAGCCCTGAAGAACCCCACTAGTGACAAGTCACCAGTCTGATGTTACGCCATTCACTAGTACCCTCTATGCCTGATCTGTGAGCCCATTGCTCACTCATGCCATGGTGTGTTTATACAGCTGTGTGCTAGGCATTCTGTCTGGAAGGATCCTGTGAGAGGCAGTAGCAAAATCTCTCCTGAAATCAAAAATGATTATATAATCTGACTTCCCTTTATCAGCTAGGTGGATTACCTTGTCATAGATGGAAATGAGGTTTGATAAGCAGAACTTTCATGAAGCCATGCTAGTTGTGACCAATGACTGTGTTGTTCTCAGTGTGTTATTCAACACCTCCCAGAATAATCTTCTCCATAACTTTACCAGACACTGGTGAGACTCACAGACCTGTAGTTTCCAAGGTGCTCCTTCTTGCCCTTCTTGAAAATCGAGAAAACATTTACCAGCTTCCAGTCAGCTGGGACCTCTCTGGATTACCAAGACTGCTCAAAAATCATTAAAAGAAGTTTTGTGATGACATCAGCCAGCTCTTTGGGGATTCTAGAATGAATCTCATCAGACCTCACGAATTTGTAGGGATTCAGCTGGAGCAGCAGATCCCGCACAACTTCAAGGTTCACTGGGAGTTATCATTCTTAGTCATGGTCCTCCAGCTCAGGGCACTGAGACCCCTTTGTCTTTCTTCCATGTTGAAGACAGAGGCAAAGAAAGCATTAAACACCTCTACCTTGTCTCTGTCCCTGTTTCTGAGGTGACCATCCCCATCCTGTAATGAGCCAATATTTCTATACTGCCTATTGCTATTAATATATTTGAAAAAAACCCTCTTATTATTGTTACCCACATTTCTGTCCAGCTTCAACTTCAACTGAGTTTTGGCCGCATGATTTTTTTTCCCACAGCAGTGGGCAGCATCTCTGAATTCTTCCCTTGTCACTTCACCTTACTTCCACTGGGCACACACCTTCCTTTTTTATCTTATTTCCAAGAGAACATCCCTGCCCAGCCAAGCCAGCCTTCTGCCTCACCTGCTTGACTTCTGAAATTTGGGAATTGCCTGCTCCTGAGCCCTTAGGAGGTGATGTTTGAAAAGTGACCAGCAGTGATGGATCCCAGCATCCATGGATCCCAGAACCTGCAAAAATGTTTTCCCAGGGGATCTTTTTCACTAATTCCCTGAGCAGCCTGAAGTCTGCTCTCTGCATGTCCAGAGTTGAGGTTTTGCTGACATTTTTCTTCTGTCAACAGAGCTTTCAAACTTGATTGCCTCATGGTCCTTGTGGCCAAGACAATCTCCACTTCACTCATGAGATTCATTGTTGACAAACACCAGATGAAGGAATCAATTTTTCCAAATCAGCTCCCTTAGGACCTGTTCTGTAAAGTCACATCCCCTGACTCAGCTTCATGCTCTTTTCTTGAGTCCAGTCACTGGTCTTGAGAGGGAAGGGATCAGTACTTGCCCCTCTGCTTCCTCTTGTGAGCATGTTGAAGACCACGATGTCTCCTCTCAGTAAATGATAGGAAATAATATTGAACATTGTTATCCAAGATCCCTTCCTTTATTAACTCTTCATTCTATTTGGAGGACAAAGTACTTAATTATAAACTTTTATATGTGTTTTCTATTTGTCCTGTGAGGGGACCATTTTCTCTTAAGTTTATGTCCTCTATAGCATTCCTTCATGAAATGTTGGAAGGGAACACTACATCAAATATTACATAAATGTGAGAAATGTTACTTTTCATAATTATTTTTCTTCAGGGTACAATTCAATCTGAGAAATATTTTTAAGACTAAAAATAAAAAAACTCACATTTAAATTGCGTGTCTGAAATTACACTTCTATATGAAGAGTTTGTTGCTTAAACCCTGAGCCATCCCAGACCTTGTAACCCATAAAAAGTTGTGTCCTGGTTTTGGCCAGGACAAGGCTAATATTTTTGCAATAGCCAGGAGGTGGCAGCATGGCCAGGACCCTTACATTAGTCAATACCACCTCATGTGATTTCCAGGGGCAGGGGAAAGGGACTCTTTCTCACTTCCAGGGAAAAGGAGTTCCTTCCATGGAAAAAATATGGCAGGAGGAATGCTCCAGTCTTTGTTCATTGTTGGAGGTTTTTCTGTGTAAATAGTTTCTTTGTCCTTTACCATTTGTTATTAATATTGTTTCTGTTACTGTGTGTTTTCTTAGCTCATTGCTGTTTCCTGAAAACTGTTTTTGTCTTTACCCAGGATCTTTGCCTTTTGTGTCTCCCACTGGAGGAGGGAAGGGGAATGGCTAGTGGCATATTTAGTGGGAGTACTAAATTGGAGGTTACCATGCCTAAATCATGAGATGTTTGGATGTGCAAGGGAAAAGTCCTGAGAGCCTAAATAGCTGCTTGTACAGAGCATCTCCTTGCTACAAATGAACTGACACAAATGGGCATTCCCGAGAGGGATCTGATCCATTCAAGCAGGTTCATATATCTTTTCACTTGTAATACAAAACACCTAGAAAACTAATTTAGAGTCATTGCTGAAGTTCACAGGTTTAAATTCTGCATGGCAGGGGTTAGGTGAAGTGACTACTAATGAGAATTGAAGACTTGAAATTTTAAAGTTCTTAATGAATGATGAAGATGGAGGAGTCAGAGATTTTCAGTGACTGAATTGCTTTCTCAGAGTGCTAAAAGGTTTTAAATCAGCTTCTGAATCAATCCCCACATTAAGAGCAATCAGGTTCTCTGTTTTGAACATTATGACCTAATTTATTTTATTAAAGGATAAATTGCAACAGAGAAATGCTGGCAAATTCTGACAAATATAATGTCTTTTAAGAAATATGTCCTGATAAAGCTCAAAAAAAATACGGACACAGTTGCTTTCAGTAATGTGTCTGTTCCAAAATGCCTGATTACTGATTAGGATTTGAACAACCAAAATTATTTTAACCTGATTTTTTCCATTTTATGTCTCATTTATTTTTTAGTGAAATATAAGCATTAGAGGAAGACTAAGACTTAACAAAAAGCTGCATAAGAATTCTGTGTCCTGAGAAAGGTGATATTCTATGTATGCAGCATCAGAAGTCTTATATTAAAAAACAGTCTGAAATTCCATTCTTAAATACTCATTTTGTTAGCCTCTTAAAGCTCATGAAATTCATTATGGCTAGTTCTTCTTTTACTTACATATCTGGCAATAGTATTTTCATCATTTAAATAGACTTCAGAAAAAATCTGCTACATATTTATTCTGTTGTGGCTGAGCTACAGACTAAAACTATTTTTGATAGTACAGTAGAAAAAAATAACAGTTAAAAAACTGTATTTAAACATTCTAGAATAGATAATTAAGACTATTTGTTTATGAAAATTGTATTGTAAATCTTAGAGCAAGAGTACTGTCCACTAACAGAAAAATATGAACACAGAATCATGGGATCGCAGAATAGGTAAGGTTGGAAGGCACCAAAGTATGTCATCTGGTCCATCCTTCCTGCTTAAGCAAGGTCTTCCTTGAACACATTAGAAAACATTGCATTCAGAAAGTTCTTAAATATCTCCAGTGAGGGAGAGTCCACAACCTCTCTAAGTAATCTGTTTCAGCGTGCAGTCACACACAGAGCAAAGAAGTTCTTCCTCATATTCGGGATCTTGATGAAATTAAAGTTCTCTGTAATGTATCCCTTAGAGAAACATATTGTTCTCCAAGTTACACTAATTATGATATATCTTTGTGTAGGAAAAGAAGTCAGTTATGGATAAGTTTAGAATATTTCAGCAAATTTTTATGGCTGAAGGATCACTAGCAACTTGGCATTAGTTGAAATGTATACAAGCATCTAAAACAGCAAAACAAAGTAAGAAAGTAGATTATGTGATCTTAACATATAAGGAATTATATATAATAAATAGCATTGTTTCACTGCTTCTGACAGACAAAACAACTTTGAAGATTTTAATAAGGATAGAGGTTTCTCAGTTTGACTCAAGGCTTGAATAAAAATATGATAGGGGAGAATGTGTTGCTAGGTTTGGGGTTATTTTTTTTGAGGAGCTACCAAAGAAAACTAAAGCTGCTTTTCCTAAAAACTGCTGAGATCTAAAAGCTACAGCCACTTCTCACTTCTCACTAAACTTGTTTAGTTTTATTTGAGGACTTCAGGAAAATTTTCTGAACTCGACTCTGGAAAATTAGATAAGAAAATGAATGTGAGATGTTGTAGATCAGAAAACATCCTCAGAATGTGAGGATGGCAGACATACAGGAAAAGGAGAAGCGCTAGTGCTAATGAAAAAGCATAATTCACTTGGTAGCATAACTTTTTTATATATATTTGCATATTTTTTTTTTTCTGAAGATAGTGTATTTTGCTTCAAGTTTTTGATGTATTTTACAAATGCTAATGACTTGAGCTTCAGAGCTGCAACCTCCTGATATTAAGTGGATAATATTAGTCACATATCACAGAGGGGAAAACTTGTGCTAAATCCTTTGTAATAGCATTGAATTTTGCCCTGTGTGATTCTGGAAAGTCAGTGTGTCTCCACAGTAACATAGGAATGCACTACTGAACAGATTAATGATGGGTTGTGTATAAACTTGCTGTGATTGCTCCTCTGTGCACAAATGCATTGTACATGTAAATCAAGCCTGAGTGCTACTCGGCATGTATATTGTAAAGGATATTAAGAAACAAGGCACATACAAAGAAGGTAGAAGGAAACAAGCAATGCACAGGTAGCAGGATCTGGCTGAATAGAGCTGATTACAGACTCAAATTTTGGTTATATTTCAGCCTATCAGCCAGAATGCAAATGTGAATACTTGCAGAAAAAAAGGAAAAACATGTGTCAGCAGTGGAAAATTACCTAAGGACAGCTTGATGCAGATCACAAATGAATTGTCTGGCTTTTGCTCCCATCCCAGGGCAATAAAACTGCTCACTGTCCTCTAAATTCAACTTTAAAGTCAAAATGCAAAGCCAGAAGTGACAAAAAATGATTCTTATCATCTTATCCCTTATTTAAAATGGAATCCTTCTCAGACCTATTCAGAAATCTCTGTCCTGTATGAGTCTCACTGCCTTGTTCTTAGGAGAGGGGGAAAAAAAGGCAAAACAAACAAAAAACCATAAATCCTACTTAACCTTTGCTGAGAAGAAAGTGCTTCAGGAGATATTTTTCCCTCTTTTCATTTCTTACTCAATCTCTAAACAATATGCCATCACTGAGAGGAATAAAAGGGTCATTTTATAAGGACAGTGGCACCTTGATGAAAATGTATTTTACCACTTGTTTCATGAATAACATTTCCAGATTGCCAACAATCTCAGGGACGTTTTCAGAAAGGTCTGGAATCATCGCTGTTGCTTCACGTAGAAAAAACTGAAATCCATTCTAAAAATTTTCTCCTGATCAAAAGTTTTTCTTTGTTCCATTGGATTTCATCTAAAGCAAATAGTAAAGAGTTGGGGGATTTTTAAATTGATGAGACTAAAGTCTTCTTTGAGAAATACACCTGAAAGCATACAAATTTGTCAGCTTTGTCTGAGACTCTTAGAAAGTGAACTGCACTGTCATGATGTCCAGGTTTATCTTTAATACTTTAACATGTCAGAGAGCTAAATGATATGGTAAGAAGGTAAAAAAAAGACCTTTTCTTGGATAACAAAATTTTAAATTGGATGGGGGGAGGGTGTGGATCTTTATCAATCTGTGGCATGGATATAGGAGGAGGAAGGCACTAATATCAATAAGATGGAAAGCTCTTCTTGACTAATTCATTTTGACTGTAAGAAAAGATAATTTGTAACTGATACTTGCAATGATACACTGTGTGGCAAATTATTGTAAGATTAAGAAACATATTGAGGAATGTAGCTGCACCTAATATCTGGTATTCTGAAAGTCTCCAGGATTCATAGCAAGCAAAAAAAATATATACTGTCTATCATGAAAAGCCCACAAACTTCCAAACTTGGTGGTATGCTTGACAACCACAGTTAACAGAGAAGGCACAAAGCTGCAAGGATCTTCTGTTTAATGCTTGACAGATCATTTTAAAATTTTATTCCATGATTGTTTCATTAATACAAAATACATTCAAATTCTTCCTTCACAGAAAGATCTCATAGACTATCCTGGATAGTGTTACCAATCATTTAAAAACTAATTTAATAATCACTTGAGTGTGGTAGAGGTCTGTCATCACAGACATTCGATAGACATGTTTCACTAAAACAAATGTTGATTAAAATCAGATAAAGGAGTGACGGGAAAATGGGCAAAACCTTCAACCAATGCGTTGGTTTAAATATTTTGGGCCCTTCACTGTTAGAAACTGTATCACTGACATTTTCAGTGGCTTCAGTTAAAGACAATATCTCTCCCTATAAAACTCACCTCATGTAGATCCCACTCTGTGCAGTATCACTACTGTGTTCAACTTCAATGAAAAACCCAGAGATCATAGGATCAGGAAAAATAGGCTCCAGTACAACATCACTACTGTCTCTCCAATATTCCCTCTCACCATTAGGCCAGTGGTGGGTAAAGTCTTGAGAGGGGACAGTTGACCCCAACTGACCAAGGAGGATATTCCCTACCATATGCCATCTGCTCAACGATAAAGTTAATAGAAAGGAGGAGGCAGTTGTGGGAAAGGGAAGGTGTGGGCAGGGCATTCATTATGATGATGTCTGTCTTCCAGAGCAAGTTTTATGCACACTGAAACTGTTTTCTGGGAATTGACCAGACAGGTATTGTCTGCTGATGGGAAGCAGAAAATAAAATATTTTGGTTTTCTATCCTTTCCTGTACGCAAACTTTGATTTTGCTATACTAAACTGCTTTATCTTGACCCATGGGGTTTTTTCCTATTGAGAAAGGGAGTGATAGAAAGACTTGGGAGGCATCTGGTGTCCTGCCAAGGCCAACCCACTACACAGAAATTTTAAGTTTTTTGGGGTTTTTTTTACTGACTGCCATCAACCTTATTTCTCTTGTCACTTCTTAACTCTGTCTAGATACCTTTGTACATTTAACTTGCAATTGTTGAGCAGATGGTATTTGCATATAGTAATGTAGAACAATGAAATAAAAATGTGGAAAAAAGTTTTGGCAGGTCTCTCTCATCAGTATCAGCTACTGTTTGAGTTTTCTTTTTGTCATTAATATTTTGTGTAGGAATATAAAAAGACCTTCATGTTTTGCTTTCCAATTCATCGTGTTCATTTTTCAATTCCTTTTTATTCATATATAAGAAACTTGACAGATTTTGAATACAGCATCAAACTGCTTTTTTTCATGTTGAACACAAGATCTGTCCAAACTACAGCTGTTTTCCCCAAAATCATGTAGCTAAGAGCACACTCTAGAGAGGAAAAGGAGAAAAGAAAAAAAATAAACAACAAAGCAAAACAAACAAAAAAACCCAACAAAACCAACAAATTTAGACATTTTCTTTTTATTTTAACTTGTCTATAAGAACATCCTCTCTTAACTTTACGAAACATTTTGAAACAAGAAATTCAACAACCTCAAAAAACAATAAAGCTGCAATAAGACATGTATCTCAATTTAGTTACTTTGTTTTTATGCTATTCATCACCACAGCATCTAAAAGATTTCTGCTACCTCCATAAAGAACAAAATTAACAACTATTGAGTACAATACATTCAATTTCTCATGTCTCTAAAGAAGCAGACTTCTGTAACAAGATATCTTTCAGCACTTTTGTAGGTATATGTGATGAGCCTTGTTTATAAATATGCAATCTGCAACAGATGTACTTTAATGGGTACGTTTTAGGGTCTAGTTCTGAAACCAGCAATGGATGTAATTTCTTGCAGGAGTTCATCTTAGAAAATATTTTGCAAAAATACATAAAATTTGTATGTCTTTCTTCTGAGGCTCCTAGGCTACTTTCTAATGTTGAATGACTCTTCATTATTATATATTAGATACATGGATAGATGTAATGGCTATATCAATGTTAACCAGAGAATATGTGATTTTTCTAGCAAAATTTATTAAGGCAAAGTCAAAATTGCACTTAGAAAACTAGAATGTCTGCATTGTGCTGCAGCTGATTATTATACCTCCTATAGAAGTCCTCTTACCCAGGCAGAGAGCTTCAAGGTCAGACAGTATGTATTCAAAATACACCAAAGGTCTAGTTAGTTGTTGGGGCAGATGAGAAGTTATGTATCAGCTTTGTGTGTATGGCACTGAAAGAATTGCATTCCATGTGTATAGAGGCACTGTTAAGCACACTTGTTGAAACTATAATTTTTTTGTGTGTTCAGAGAAGGAAGAACTTCCTCTGAACACTGTGTCCAGAGACAATTACATAAAAAGCATTGTTTCAACATGACAGCTATAAAAAATCATCCCTTGATGTTATTACTGGTTATTTGGTAATGACAACTAAGTGCATACAATTTTCTCACCGCTTTATAACTGTTTGATTTTTTATTATTATTTTAGGATTAAGAATGTCACATTAGCAATATAAATGTAGCACAAATTAATGGCAGGAATAGTAATAGCTCCCCAAACCAGCAAGATTGCTATCTATAGATTACATATCCACAGAGATATTGAAAGTATCAGAGCTAGGGAATTACTAAAAGCTTTTATCAGTACGCAGAAGGGAATCTCAAATAACTTTTGGTAAAATGTGTGGATGGCAAACAGAATAAGAAAATTTTACTGCGTTCTGTGATTTTGTAAGCAAAGAAGTAAGACATAATATCTTGGAGAGGAATTTACCTATGAATATAAAAATAATGAAAATTATAGGAGAATTCTGCATACTAGTTCTACATTTGACTTTTGGAAAAAAAAATGTAAGACAACAGGAAATGTCATAGGAAAGAGCGATCAGTAGTTCCTGAATTTTTTTCCCTGAGAGCACAAATTATTTCAATCTTTTTAGTTGTATGTTTGTTACAGTGCAGAACTATCTTTATAATAAGAAAATAATGGACACTAGTAACACTTAGCAGAAAAAAAGACATGATGAATGCCGTGATCAGGAAGCAAAACTTTACAAATTAAAATAGCCAATAGACACATTTTTTAACTGTCAGACTGTTTAATAATTTGATCAAATGATTAATTGTCAGAAAAAACAAATCAGTTGATGCTCTATCTTTTCATGTTGAACTGAAAACACAATTTAGAGAAATTAAGTTTTAGGACTATAGGAAGCTTAGGAATGTAAAGCAAACATGGAAGTATTCAGAAGCTGACAAGATAACCAATGCTCCTTCTGGTCAAACTTCTGAAAGTAGAAAATAAAAAACATCTGTATATTACATACCGCATTATTTCTTTCACCTACAGTTGCCCAGATTCTGAAGGCAAAGACCCTATGCAAATCAAGCATATAGGCCATGAGTAGATTACCATGTGATTTTTATCCAGGTTTAATACAACAGGCTTTTATCAGGGTTTTCAAACTACTAGGCAGGTTACAATAGTAACTATAACATCTTTCAATCTGAATTTTACTGTCAGAAAAGACTACAAAGTTATTGCATGGACAAAGGAAGATCTCCAGATCCACATCCAGAATGAAGTGAATTTCAGTTCTTGTTCATCTTATTTTTCTACCATTTACCTTGTGCCAAAGAATACATTGTCAAAGACTTACATTCTTTAGTTATAAAAACTCGTGAAATCACCAGGTTAAATATGTATCTCAATGTGCAAAGAGTTTAAAAGTGTCACACATAAGCAGGAGACAAAAATTACTTGTATGTCTTATAGGTAAATACAAAAGAACTATATTGGCTTCATTTGAGTGGCATATTTTAAGGCAGTAATCCAATACACTTATCTACTGTTCAGTGACACTGGCTAGAAGACAAAAGATTGCATTGCACAGATGGGAAGAATATGAGTTCATGAGAAATCAGGGGAGAATAAAACCTCTCTCAATAATTAAGGATCACTTCAATCTACAGTTTCTTTTAATTTTCTTCCTGAACAAAGCTGCTTGTCACGAACACAAATCCAAGCAGAGAGAGGTGAGACAGGCTGAATGGGGACCTAACTCAGTGCTTTGCTGCCAGTTGCAAAATTAACTTTAGGAGATCATCAGAAGCAGGAGTTACCTCTGGTTCATAGTGTGAGCTTCCACCCTTGAGCTAAAGATCTAGCAGGTCCCTGAGGATTAAGTGACACCATTATGGAGAGAGGGAGTGCTGAGTACAAACCTACACAAACCCTTTGCTAACTCCCAGGACTCTGGCATTGTTCCCACTGTCATAGCTCACGCCAAGAAATTTTTTAGCTAGTAGTGGCCCAGGAAAGCACATATGCAGAGTGACTTCAGCACTACCAGCTCCTAAACTAGTCTGTGCAGCTGTTTCTTGTTACCTTCACCTTTCTACAAGAATCATATTAGGCTAGAGAGTGATTCAAGAAGGCTCCAAATGCTAATTTTCAAATTCCTGTTTAGAAACTGCCTGTCACTCAATCCAGACACCATGGAAATCAAACAATCAAAAAACTATAATTCAAAAAGTTTTAATTCAAAATAAATGATGAATAAAACAAAAAAAATGACCAAGAACCTTGCAAAGACTTCTTAGAATTTTATATCAAAAAGGAATAATATATATATGTAATCCCTCATTTATCCCAAGATTAAATCCACTAGGCATTTCTTTCCACTCCAGTATTCAGCAAACAAGTTGGAGATGTTTATTAGCCTGCAAGTAAAGGCCTTTGTTACCTTTTTTCACATCCCACAACTTCAATTGGATTTTGTAAAAGAAAATAAAAGAAGCATGTTGTATTTCATATTTCCTCTACTGCTTAAGGTTCAAGGGTTCACTACTGCTTAAACTCTCTCATAATTTTTTTTTGCATTCCAGGACTGACTAATCTTAAGGAGACAGATTCATTCTTCTTCCCCTGAACTTCATGTCTTTGGAGTGAAACTGCTAATGTTATTTAAGTAGTTAATTGTTTCCTCTGCTTCACTAAGCTACTAATATCTTGTTAAGTGACTGAGATAAAGGCAAAAGGTACATTTCACAGTGAAGACTTCCTGAAAGGATATTGGCGTGACTTTAATTTTCCATGGCAAGCTAACTTTTAAGTCCCCAGCCCCAGCAGTATATTCAAGAACCAGGAATCAGCTCTATGCAGGGGAACTGGAGGTTTGAACAAGAAGCAGCTTAGCAAGTTTCTGGCAGTGCTTCTCATGGAACTGCCAAATTCATTTGCAAGAAAATTAAAAAGGCCAAAATACTGAGCTCACTTGGGAAGAATGTGAATCAGTGCCTTGAACTTGCATCTGGAAGAGACTTCTACAATAGTGTCCTAGCTCAGCAGCCAGGACCAGTATATCCCTGTATGAGTGTAACCAAAGCTGTGTGTTCTACACACTTCATGTAATTTCTCATGAACTGTTAATTGACCATTTGCAGCTGCCCAGGGCACACCTGACTCCGCAGGCTACAAGATGGGGGTTAGGGAACCCTGGAAAACAGGGGAATGTTTCTTTGTTTTCACACCAGTGTGTGATAACTCCCCTCTGGGTAATCGTTAGCATCTTCGCACCCAGCCTGAGGGGTCATGTCTGCTGATGGGCCTTCATAGAGTCCAAAAATATCCCATGGCTCACAGAGTAAATTACCCATTGTGAAAGTCCCCACCCTCGGGGCAAGTAGTGGGCATTCCCACCTGAACCTGAGGGGATATGATCTTGGGGTTTAGGTACTTGTTGGATCCAGAGGAGGACCAGAACCTCAGCAGGACTGCAACTGCCACGCTCAACCAGACTGTGTCCATTATTCTCACCAACAGGTTTTCCTTTCCTTTTACTTTGGACTACGGGGGAACACGTGATGCTCAACACAGGGGCTAATGAACACCATTCTGTTTGTGTCCCATCTGGTTGTTGTGGGTTAAAACTAATTTTTAATCTGTATCATTGTATTTATTGTAACCGTTTATTAAATTGTAACTCTGACGTGTAATCTCTCTTGAGTCGGGTTCATTTCCCCTGCTGATTTACCCTTAAAGCTGCATAAATAGTAATGAATATAGGCA
This sequence comes from Sakesphorus luctuosus, assembly GCA_013396695.1. Classification (NCBI taxonomy): domain Eukaryota; kingdom Metazoa; phylum Chordata; class Aves; order Passeriformes; family Thamnophilidae; genus Sakesphorus; species Sakesphorus luctuosus. The sequence goes on along the minus strand of VWZD01007571.1, from coordinate 667,182 downwards.
GGGAAGAAGCAGAGACTTCTGTTTTTCAGTAAATCTCAAGTTCATAATGAACTGATGGGATGATAAAGACCATGAAAATTGTCAAAAAAATCTTGTGGTATACCAAGTAAAGAAGGTATATCCAGTGGTGATTTACAACTAGTAATTACACTGTGACAGACAAAGAGAGAAAATTCTTCTGGATTATTGTTTATAATACTGATGACCTCCTGTTCCAATGGCTGAGTTCTGTTCAGAGCAGATGCTGAGAGAATATTATATGCAAGATGGAGGTCGTCTTTGTGATCAAAGAACTAGAGAATGGACTGGTAACATTTGACAAAATTAAAACAGAGGGATACCCTGAGACTTAAAAATACACTAGAAGACAGGGACTGAAAAGATGGAGAATGCTGAGTAACCTCAGGAGAAGATGAAATGTATAGAGGGTTTGGTAGAAATTAAACAGAAAACTGAACTTGAATTAATGTTCTGTAGAAATTTAAAGAAAATATCTTAAAAGCAAAAAACAATTTAGGAGTTATATCCCAACTACAGTTATAAGAGAAAAAAAAATCTTGTTCTGAGATGAATTTTGATAGACTTATTGCTACATGACACAACTGCATGAAAGCACCAGAGTGGATGTAGTGGCTCAGGTTGTTCTTACAGGTGAAAATTCTCAAGCAATGAAAAGATTAATTACTTTTAACATATATATCTTGTCTAAAAATTCAGCGTAAGTATCAGTCTTTAAAATGGGGAAAGACAGTGAGTTCATAGATACTATACATAGGTTGCAAGATTTCCATGAAAGATGGCAGAAAACCAAGGCTTTAACTTGATTCCACATCCTCTGAGATGTCACATCACAAATATAATCACCAGGTCTATCATTTAGGCACCTTTTGTCATCAAAACATCCATAAATATGATACCAATGCTATGTTTAGTAGCAGGACTTAAAGGGTACCTAGAAGCTTCTACTAGTTTCTATATAATGAGCTTCTTAGACAGCAGAGTCAAGGCATTAACCTGCAGACCCTGAAACAGGATTTTCCAGCACTATTTCACCTGATTATGTAGATGTGCTCTGAAGATTTCTGAAGTCTGGTACTCGCCAGACTGTAATGAAGGAAGAAGGATATAGGATGTTGAAGGAATGAACAGCATAAGCATGAGTAAGACCATGTAGGAAATGAAACACCTGATCTTGAAAGCCAAAACTCTGATTTAAGCATCAGGTTCTTCCACTTCCAAAATGGGAAAATTAATTACAGAATCACAGAATATGCTGACTTGAAAGGGACTCACAAGGACCATCGAGTCCAGCCCTTAGTCCTGCACAGAACCATCCCTAGGAGTCATACCATGTGCCCGGGATTAATGTCCAAATGCTTCTTGAAATCTGTCAGGCTTGATGCTGCCACTTCCCTGGGAAGCCTATTCCTGTCCTCAATCATCTGGTTCCAACAAGAACCAGCACACTTCACTTCTACCTGGCGCTGACTGCAGCCAGCACTGGCCCTCGCAGCAAGGGTACCAGAGCATGAATTTCCCTCCACCCTGCCAGCCAGCTGTGGCAAGAGGTTTATTCTTAAAGAAACACTCCCTCCAAAACAATATTGAAAAAAGGGAATAAAGTGCAAAACTCCTTTAACCATGACCCCTTCCACCTGGCATGGAGTTGCAGAAATATCTGCTGTAAAGTCATGGGGTCTGGTTCAGAGAGTATCTCTGAAAAGATATCCTAGTGTGGGGGTGACTATGTTAGTGGATCCCCTAATGTCTGAGGTAATTGATGAAGAGATTGATACGGAGCAGTTCAGAATGTATCTTTGAGAGAAAAGTAGTTTGGAGTGCACCCTTAAGGAGGAGAGAGCCACATGTAGAATGTGGGATACCTTGTAGCCAGTAGAATGCTTCCATGTATGCCTAGTTGAAGTGATCAACCAATAGTGTGATGATATGTTGTATACAAGAGTAGATAAAAGGTGAAGCTGTAACTAAAAATCTTTGTTCAAGCCTTCTCATCAAGCCTTCTGATACTGCTGTGCCTGAACCTCTTCTTGGCTACCATTAACTCACCCACCCTCACCCTTACACCCTAGTATCTTTTCCTGGGTCTGAGTATAAAACCCATTTTTTTTGTGTTCCAGGAAATCTTTTCCTAATATGTCTCCATCATCACAACAACACTAAAATAAAATTATTGTTATTCCTCATCTCTCCAATACACACAAAGGAAAGAGGGGGGAAAAAATGAAGCAAGGGAATACACTGGTCACATTGCTTCACCAGTTTATCATCACCCCAGAGAATAGTCTCATAAGGTGGTTTCAAGCATTTAACAGCACAAAAGTGAATAGTACTGTGATATTTCCTTAAAAGTAGTAAAAACCTTAGCACTCCAGTTTTTCAGAAGTACTGACAAAAGCCACTGGTGCTTAATATGATGTGATACATAAACACCCCCAATGCAATTATATGTATGAGTACAGTTCTAGGACACCTATCAGTACTATATTCCGCTTGAACAGAGGTGAAGTAATGAAGACTAATTCAGCACCAGCACCATCCTTCCTTAGAGTTATTCATTCTCTGACTAGAAATTCCTACTTACAACTTTTGATTATATGAATCTAATACTGATGCAAGGGCTAGGTGTCCTGACCTTTCTGTTCAGTGCATGTTTGAATATCTGTTGCTGGCTTTTCTAAGCTGCTGCTATACTCCCTCATGACCTTACTGATTGTACTGGATTGTCCATGGCTAATGGCAAAACTCCCACCCAGGCACTTGTTCATGCCCTGCCTCAGTGGGACAGGAGAGAGAAAATAGGAAAAGTACGAGTCAGAAGACTTGTCGATTGAGACAAAGGCAGGGAGATCACTTATTATCATGGGAAGAATGGACTGAATTCACGGAACTCTTTCCTGCTCTGTGGCAGACTTCTCTCACCCAAGTTACTACACATCCAAGAATTGTACTCGATATCTTTACAGTAGGTTCATGATGGCCAGACACATTGACTTTCAGCAGCAGTTGAGAAGACAAACACCTCTACTGAGTGGGCTTAAAATGGCTCAAAGCCCTAGAGGTTGATCCGGACTGAGAGCTGTGAATTATTTAGATTATTAGAACGGTGCACTTGCAAAAAAAAATATAAATTACCCAAAATATTTTGAAGTAAAACTCATTCATTTTATTCAGCTGAGCAGAATTACAGTTTGAAAAGGAAAAGTTAAGTTTTGCCCAGCACAGATAAGCTGCAAAGCATATTTGAAAGAAAAAGAAGGAGCTCAGTCCTCCTCTGATCAGCAGGGACTGTTGATTTGTGACAAGATTTGCCACAGAAGCAAGATCAATACAAACTTTTCATGACAAAGAATGCAAACCAGAGTTTATACCCAGTGCCTACAACACAATGAAGACAAAGTCATTCCTTTCTCCTGTACCAACCACTGGACCACCTTTAGGACATTATACATCTACTTGTGTCATCTTCAGGTCCTATGTGGAAGCCAGCCTGACTCTGTTTAAATGCACAAACTGAACCATTACAGCGCTCAAGATAGTTAGGACATCGGATGTTCATATTCTGCCCTTTCAAATCAGCTCCAACATGACCATCAACTAATCACTGGAACATTTGTAACTTTTCAGCTTCCTTACAAGTTTAGTGTTTCAATGTGTCCTCCTCCCATCCATCATCCATTGTACCTGATAGGCTTTCAGGAAAAGCAGGATTACCTGTTTACAGATCATCATCTGGGTGCCCATTATCTGCTCAAATGAGTCTGTTTTCAGAGCTTGACACTGTGCTCCTTTAAAGCCAATATCCTTGGCATTACCTCTCTTCTCATTGAATGTGCCTCACCTGCTAACAACTCCCACTTCCAAAATAGATATGGAACTAACCCACTGCAAATTAGGTAGGGGTAGTTGCTTAAAAATTATTACATGTAGTCACAGGTCCAGTACAGCACGCTGGGGGATGTGTTTATATTCTACAAATATTTTCTAGCTCAGGCTTGTTTAACACAGTGCGTCTGATGCTTGCATGAACAAAATGTTTATTTATACCAAGTGTAAGTGTGCACTTAGCTTTGTGCTCCTATTACTACAGCTTTATTTTCAGGCAGCTTACTAAGCTAATTGTAATTTATAGACCAAGTGTTTCAACTTACCAAAAAGATAAAATATAAAATTAATTTAGACTTCTCAGTAATAAGGAATCTCCAATATCAGCATATTCCTAGTTCATTTAGTTACAAGTAGTATGCTTTTTAGACCTAAATTTCTTTCCCTTGCTTTTTTAAAAAGCTAAAAATCTCAGCATGATAACTGCATTGTGTTCATGCTGCAACATCAAAAATAATTTTTTTTCTTAAAATTTTTCTGTAACTCTTTGGAACTGGAAACTCAAATGACAAATGTAATTAAAGCTTTGTTTTAAATTATGTATAAGACATTATTGGCAGTGGGAAGTACTTCCCCTGCTGTCTGTGTTCTGACAGCTGTGCTTAGTGAAATCAGGTTAGTTTTCTCTTAAGAAGTTGAAAAATAAAGATTTTTACTTTTGATGGAGGTGTAACAACATAGTGAAAATAATACTGGGCACTAAAGCAAACTATTTTAGAAGCACACACAACCTAATAATTTAGAGTCACAAAAAAGACATTTGTACTGTACTTATACTATTTCACTTTCTGTGGTACGTTTCCATTCTTACTACAGTTCATGCTGTATTTTCATATTGCATATCTTTGATAAAGTAACTAACTGATCTGGGGGGCAAAAGAAATACAATATGCCGAATCTACCTAAGTTGCAGCAAAATCCTTGAGGAATGCCACATGCAAAATCCCTAATAAATATGAGTGGCAGGAGTGAAAAAACCCACAAAAATAAGCAAAGAATGTTTTGCAACAACTGTGTTGCAAAGCAGAGGTTACTGAACACAGGGTACCAGTGGAGGAATGCTCTTGCCACTTAATTAGTATTTTCATTAATGATCTTTGGCACAAAAAGTAGGGCTGTGCTAATGAATATTGTCAAGGAAGCAAATCTGAGAATCATTATCAATAGCAAGGATCAAGATAAACACGGAGGAAGCAATGGATGACCTTGAGAGCTTGAGACTACAATTTGACTGTCATTCCACAATAGAAAAAGAAAGACAAGGAACTAAGCCCAAAGGTTCCTGCTATAAAACCAGTTTGAAATACATACTGAGTGAAGGACCAGGGGCTTTGCCACTGATGCACCTGAAAAAATATCAGATATCAGATAAAATATTCCAGTAGATTTAGGTAAATATTAAGATCATTTTACAGGACCTTTGCAGGCTCTACAGGGAACATTGCACTGCAATTGATGGAAGACGAGTGTTCAGGCCAAACCAGTGAAGAGAAAGTCTACCATGATGATCAGGCAAATAGATATCCCAGTAATTTTGGAGCAAACTGACTCATTTAGTAGAGCCATATGTGCTAGCTACAAAATACCAGACTAACAATAAAGGAAAAAAACAAACTCCAGAAGAGAAGGATGTATTTTAAAGAATAGTTTTGGAATAAGTCTCATGTAGTTGAATATTAAAAAAAAAGTTTAGTTTAAGAAGAAGATTATGGAACAAACCTCCTAAAAATTAGGGGAAGAAACATAAAAAGTATCCAAAAGTGACAGGGTAAATTTATGTATGGGGTCCACTTCTGTATTTGCCCAACATAGCAGAAAACGATATCCAGTGATCATGGTCTCCGTGTCAGGAGCTGGTGAGAGGAGAAGGGATTCTGCTCTGCTCTTTCTCTCAGTATACTCTTGCTCAGTCTTCTTCCTAAGAAAACATTAGTCACTGAGACACAGATACAGTTTATGAGTCCTGGGGAAAAAAAAAAGAAAAAAGAGGCACAACTGCCATTACCATGAATGGGATCCTATAACACTAAGGATTTTCATCATCACATCTTCATGCTGTCATTTCAAACCAGAATCACAGAATCACAGAATGGTTTGGGCTGGAAGGGACCCTAAAGATCATCCACTTCCACTCTTTCCTGCCACGGACAGGGACACCTTGCACTAGACCGAGTTGCTCAGAGCCCCATCCATCCTGGTCTTGAAAACTTCCAGGAATGGGGCAACCACAGCTTTTCCAGGTGACCTGTGCCAGTGCCTCACCAACCTCACAGTAAAATATTTCTTCCTTATATCTGATTTAAATCTACTTTCATCTTAAATCCATTCCCCCTGTCTTATCACTACAGACTCTTGTCAAAAGTTCCTGTCCAGATTTCCTGTAGGCTTCCTCTCTTTTAGATGTTGGAAAGTGCCATAAGATCTTCTCAAAGTCATCTCTTCTGCAGGGCAATNCCGAGTTGCTCAGAGCCCCATCCATCCTGGTCTTGAAAACTTCCAGGAATGGGGCAACCACAGCTTTTCCAGGTGACCTGTGCCAGTGCCTCACCAACCTCACAGTAAAATATTTCTTCCTTATATCTGATTTAAATCTACTTTCATCTTAAATCCATTCCCCCTGTCTTATCACTACAGACTCTTGTCAAAAGTTCCTGTCCAGATTTCCTGTAGGCTTCCTCTCTTTTAGATGTTGGAAAGTGCCATAAGATCTTCTCAAAGTCATCTCTTCTGCAGGGCAATCAGCCCCAACTCTCTCAGCCTGTCTTCACAGGAGAGGTGTTCCAGTCAAGTGATCTTCTTAGCGGCCTTCTCTGGACATACTCCAATAGGTCCACATCTTTCTCATGCTGAGGCCTCCAGAACTGCACACAGCACTCCAGGTGGGACCTCGTAAGAGCAAAGTAAAGAGGGAAAATCCCCTCCCTTGATGTAGCCCAGGAAATGGTTGGCTTTTTGGCCTGCAAGTGTGCGTTGTTGAGGCATACCAAGCTTCTCATCTACTATTACCCCCAAGTCCTTCTCCCCAGGACTGCTGATCCCTCCGGTGTGACGAGGTCTTTCTGAATGGCAGCACAGCCCTTCAGGGTATCAGCCAGCCCTCCCAACTCTGTATCATCAGCGAACTTGCTGAGGAGGCACCCACCCCTTTGTACAAGTCACTGATGACTAATTTTAACAGTGCTGGATCCAGTACCAGCCACTGGGAGACACCACTAATTTCAGGCCTCCAACTAGACCCTGTGTTGCTGATCTTAATCCTCTGAGCTCTGCCATTCAGCCAGTTCTCAATCCACCTGACCATCCACTCATTCAGCCTGCACTTCACAGGCTTGTCTGTGAGGATATCATGGGAGATTTCTCAGGATATTTCCCCTGTTGTAAACTGATTTTAGCATTTAATTAACTATGTGTTGTTTTCTAATAGTGGAGTTGTCTCAGAAATTTCCTATATTTATCATTCAATCTTATTATGCACAATACAATTCTAAGAAATTTTTGGGGTTTGCAGATGGCCTTACTTCCTTTCAGTTAGTTCAGTTGTGTATATAAAACATAGACATGGTATAAATTTCCCTCCTTATTTTGTCAGATCTAGCAATAGGCTTTGTCCATAAACCTAGATGAATGAGAAAAATGCTAATTTGTGAATTAGTGATGAGGTTTGGGGTTTTTTGGGGGGTGGGGAGTAGGAATAATAAATGCAATTAAAAAAATAAATGGACAATTTTATCCTTGTGATTTTTATTTTTAGGTCTACAAAACTAGGAAGACATGCTAACTATGGTAAAGGTAAACATTTGGGTTATTGAACCATGACTGTATTAAATTTTATTTTGACAAATAATTCAAATTCAACCCAGAACAATTCCTACATACCATCAGTCACAAAAAATGAGATTGCTCCATCACAAAAAGGCCACTTTGAATGACTGCTTCAGGCCACTTAAATTCTTCATCCAGTGAATCAGAAGGCATTTATGTCTTCATGCTGTAATCTCCTCAGGACTTCACGGACATTTACAAGTTGTGAATTTCTGTCAGACATACCTGAGTTGCTTACAGTTTTTAGTTTATTCTCAATGGACATGTAAGATTTCCTTTAAATTATAATCACTGAAATTTGAAGATTACAGTACAAACTTACTCAAAATAATTAGAAAATGGTATTCAGAGAAGTGAGTTTCTCTTTTGAAATGAAAGGCAAAGTGCAAATCAAATAGAAAGTAAATGTTTAGTCTGACTGCTGAAGTCAAAATACGAAAGAGCAGTGGATGGAGATAAAGATTAACAACTCTTATGTATGTCAGCTTTGGTCCCCCGTTGAATGAGTAAAGTTCTGCAGATTCATCTCCTTCCTAGAGTCTGAGAATAGTATGGAAGCAAAAGACTTCCATACTATTGAAAATATTGGAATAAATGTCAAATCTCAAAAAGGAAGATCTCTACAAGGAGCATGGTCCTGTTATCCTCTAGAAAGGATGAGAAGAAGTAATCTAAGAATATTTTTACTTGTCCCTTGACATTTCCTGTCAAATGTCTCCCCTCGGAGACACTTTTTTTTTTGCTATGAACCCCTGCACATCTGGCAAAGACCATCTTTAAGAGATTGAATAAAGAATATTTTTCATTTTACCCATTAGTCCTTGGAATGAAGCCACCATAGACTTCTTTGAAGAAATTTTATCTCTTCTTAGGATGAGAACAAGAAACAAATTTAATTTCTTTCCTTTGCAGAGTAATAGATGTTCAAGCACGGTCCTTGTATAATGAGCTGGTGTAGGAGTAATAGAGAGTCATCAAGAAATTGGAATTAGATCTCTTGCAAAGGTGTAGTTGTTGATATGACATCTGGCTAAATTGGACAGTGGAGTTCCAAATATCTTCCTGCTCTTAGTTCTCCTGTCAACATGTTGTTAGATTTTATCTGATTTCATATATTGCTCATTGATTCACTGTTAATGTCAGTTGTTGCTTTGCTAATCCTGTATCTCAAATTTTGCAGCTTTCTTGTGTGCTGCCCTTTTCCTGGTCACTGAATCTCAGGTTCACTCAGAAGCCTGAAAGTGAATATGAATATGTTCTGCACCAGAAAAGGAGAGTGGCAAAAAGAGGAATGACCTTTAGCCAATAGATCTCTAAAAACCCAGAAGACAAGTGAAAGAACAAGAATATGGCATCATTTGCATGAATATGTTTTCAGCCATCTGAAAGAATTGTTTCCTTCCAGTTTTCACAGATGTATGTAAAGCTACTATACACAAATCTTACACTGTAGAAAAGCACAGAAAAAAATATATAAATATTCTGATCCTTCTCCATGTGTCAGTGCACCAGTGAGAGCACAACTCCATTTGATGAGCAAAAAAAAAAGAAAAGAAGAAATTAAGTATGCATCACCAATTCAATGACCTACTCAAAGTTCTGCAAAACAGGAAATTTTGCCCCAGAACAAAATACCTCCAAAGCCAAGAACCATTTGTGAGGCATACCTTGCTTGTGCATACAGGCTGGGGAATGAGATGCTGGAAAGCATTGCCATAGTAAAGGATGTGGGGGTACTGTCTGATGGAAAGCTGTAAGAGTCAGCAGTGCCCTGGCAGCCAGGAGGGCCAGCCATGTCCTGAGGGGCATCAGCCACAGCATTGCCAGCTGTCCCTCTCTGCTTTGCACTGGGGTAGCCTTACCTTGGATATTGTGTGCAGTTTTGGACACCACAATATAAGAAAGACATTAAGCTATTGGAGAGTATCCAAAGGAGGGCAACGAAGATGGTGAACGGCCTATGCACACAATCAGGATTTCCCCATCTCAAGTGCAGAATCCAGCACTTGCCCTTGTTACACTTCATATGGTTGGTGATTGCCCAGTCCTCTAACTTGTTGAGGTCTCCACAGGGCCTCTCTGCCCTTGAGGGAGTTGACAGATGGCACCAATTGTGTCATCAGGAAACTTACTTATTATTCCTTCCAATCCTGCGTCCAAGTAATTTATGAAGATGTTGAAGAGTTCTGGGTGTAAGATGGAGCTCTGTAGAATCCCACTAGGGACAGGTCCCCAGTCTGACGTCACGCCATTCATTATCAACCTCTGTGCTCCACTTGTAAGCCAATTGCTGAGGCACTCCATGATGCGTTTAACCAGCTGTGTGCTGGACATTTTGTCTGGAAGGATCCTGTGAGAGACAGTATCAAAAGCTTTACTGAAATCCAAAAATGTTACATCAGCGGGCTTTCCTGGATCAGCTGGGTGGGCTACGCTGTCATAGAATGACAATCAGGTTCAACAAGTAGGACTTTCTCCTCACAAAGCTGCGACCATCCTCATCTTGTAAGGAGTCAATAAGATTTCTATACTGCCTATTGCTATTAATAGATTTGAAAATCTCTTTTTATTGTCCTCCACAATTCTGGACAGGTTCAGCTCCAACTGAGCTTAGGCAGCATGAATTTTCTCTATAAAGAAAAAAGGAGCAAGTCCACATTCTTCCCATGCCACCTGACCTAGCTCCCACTAGGCATGCACCTTCATTTTTGCCTTATTTCCAAGACAAATGAAAGCATGCTATCTGCATTTATGTCTGCACATAATCATTGTGCTCATAATTTGGTTTTATCACCAGCTCTTCTTGAGGTATGTAAAAGACATGTAGATGTGGTGCTTAGGAAAATGGTTTAGTAGTGGATCTGGTAGTGGCTTAATGGAGTCCATGCTCTTAAAGGTCTTTTCCAAACTAAACAATTTTAGGATTCTAGGATTCTAAGATAATCACTATTGTTGTCAATCAGATAGAAGTGACAGAACCTCTGATTCATGTTAATTAGTGAGCACTGGAATGCTTTTCATTTCATAATAACTGGAAACAACAGGAAGCCACCAGACAGACCAGGGGTGTTCTCTAGGGGTTTGATTTCCTTTTAAATGAAAGTCCTATTGCAGACCTGCCCATTGATCAAGGTGCACATATGCCCAGCTGGAGGTTTCAGCAGAAAGGGTAAAAAAAATATTTTATTTGAATGGATAGGAGAAGGGAAGGAATTGAGCTGTAGTCCATTCCACCACCACATGTCTAAAGCAAGATTTTGGTTCTTAATATAATCTACAACATTTTTTTGACCAAATATACAACACTGATCTGATTAGACCACGTTGGATGGGGCTTTCAGCAACCAGTCTAGTGGAAGATGCCTCTGTCCATGGCAAGGGACCTGAAACTTGCTGATCTTTAAGGACCCTTCCAACTCATACCATTCTAGGATTCTATGTAATATACACAAGAAAAACAATTTTCTTCCAAAAATAACTGTTTCTTTCTTTAAACTGCAGAGGGATCCTATGCTTACTAATTCAGGTGTTGCCTTCTAAAGATAGGCAGGATGGGTCCTTTTTTTATTCAAACTACACTTCAACACTCACAAGTCCATAGGTAATCACTTGATATGATGAAATTTACTCTAAACTTTACAACCAGGAATGTATAGTTGCTTAGAGGCTACAAATGTGACTGGCAGCAGCTATGGTGGTGTTTGAGAGACACAGAATGCCAGTAAGAAGTAAAATCAGTAGTTCTGCACTGACAAGGAAAACAGAAAGGTCTCTGAGGCAGTTTACTGTGGGAAAAAAAAAAAAGAGAGATTGTAGTCTTTGGGAGAAAAAATGCTTACTGAACACACAGATTGAAAAAAAGGAATCTGAGCTGCCTTCTCAACTCCCTCCTTGTTCCACAGTGATGTTCAGTATTAAAAAAAAAAAAGAAAAAAGACTTTGTATGGAAATAAAGAGGATGATACTAAAAATACCTGACTAATAACATCATATTTTTCTCTTTATAAATAACCTAGAAAATGCCCAGGTATTAGTTAAGTCCACAGGTCAAAGGATAATTAATGTTCCAGATACTGGCCTTGAGTGCTGAAGTTTTCCATACTTAAAGGCTGATTCAAGCTCAATAGTTTTGCATAAGGTTCCAACTAGAAAAACAATACCATGGTTTCCAAGGGAAAATACATTGTTTCTGACCAAGTTAAAAAAAAAAAAAGGCAAACAAACAAACAAAAAAGATATTTTTCTGTGAGCAGTCTAGAATCTTTGTTTTGGTCTAGGGTCTGTTGTGAACTTTGATCAATGCTGTGCTTCTTGTACAACTGAAGAAGAATCTTTGACCTGATAAAATGGTCTTGCAGATAAAGAAGGGGAAAAGGATAAACAGTTTTAAAGGAAACTGAGAGGTGGATGGTTAAGGGAAACTTTGGACTTTCTGGGGTCCTGGGTGCTCAAGGGTCTGATTTTCAGAGAATACTAATCCTTCACAGCTGCACTGAAAGAAGCTGGGAGCTGTTTTTTACTATAGTGGATAATGTAGACAGCTAAGTACTCTATTGGGAAAAAAAAAAAACAAACAAAAAAAGTATTTCTAAAGTCTATGGATACCACAGCAATGATTGCAGTAACCAAGATGATGAAAAGATTAATATTCTTGTATTGAGGAACTTGATTTGAGGATTTGGCTGAAGCATGAGTCCTCTGGGTGAGGGAGAAAGTTCGTATATATCAAATCCATAGCTTTTAAGTTCTGGACTTCATAGCCTTAAAAATATTCTCTCTGATTGGTGAGTTTGTCTGCAATAAATATAGAAAGAGACAGAGGTTAAAATGTACATTGTTTAACTAAAGCAGGCTTTGTGTTCCCTCCCCTTTGTCTCTGGAGGGATGTCCCTAATGCTTATACAAATCTAATATAAGAAGAGAAAATGTGGATCCTTTATTATTCACTTCAGAAAACACAATTATGTATTTATACAGCACAAAACATAAATTATTTACCTGATGGACCACAGTGGCTGGTGAAAAACAATGTTATCTGTCTTATAAATATACTTTGAACACATATATGGGGCAAAATAATTAAAAATCACACAAAATCTTAATTCGATGCTTTAAAATTAACCATACTTCAAAATAAGCATATAGAAACCTTTGATTTTCCTTAAAAAGAGAAAACAAACTATTAGTTTTCCTTAGATATAGTGCAACATTCCAAATTCACACTGAGGTTTGAAATGTACTCGAAATCTTCCCAGGATATTTTTCCCCATTAATACCTTCAGTGCAAATATTTCTATTCTGCAAGGGTATTTTTCTTAATTTGAACACTTTCCTGATGCATAATAAATGCATTATGTTTGCAATTTCTACCTGTTCCAATATTGCCCTAGGAAGAAAACGTGATTAAATTCAACAAATTTTTAAGTCTAATTCAGTTGTTAACTGTTCAGTTTAATTGTAGGGGCTTTACAATATGGAAAACTCCCTTCCCCAAAAGGGCTGTCAAGCACTGGAACAGGTTGCTTGAGGAAGTGCTTGAGTGAACATCTCTGGTGGTATTTATAAGATATGTAGGTGTTGCACTTGGGGACATGGTTTAGTGGTGGACTTGTCAGTGCTGGATTAAGAGTTGGATTCAATGATTTTTTCCAACCTTAGTGATTTAATGATTCTAAGAGACTAAATAGGTCTTGGCTTCAGTGTATACCATTTACGTAGCTGGCTAGAAGGGAACAATTAAGCTCATTAATTAGTTTAGGCTTATGTTTTGGTTTAGCTTGGCAAAATGCCAATGCCCAGTTGCCTGTCAGAGCTCCTTCCCCTCCACCAAGGGAATGGGAGGGAGGAAAAAAAACCTAGAAGTGGAACTTTGAAATGGCAAGTTTTTTATATTTACACAGAAGAAAAGAAAATTTAAAACAGAATATGATATAACATATATATTTACTAATGTGAAAAGAAATAATAACAACTTTACCGAGTCGCCCAACCAAATAATACAGATTCCAACTACCCAAACACCACAAAACCTCCCAAACACTCTTGCAGAGAAAACTCCCAGAAAGAGAGGAGAAAAATTAACAAGAAAATGTTCACCTCCCTAGATAACACAGCAGGGTTGGTGGCAAGGCCTAATCTCAGTAGAGGCAGGGCAGTGCGCCCTCATGGGTCTGAGGCGAAGAGCAAAAAGAGACAGATGCTCCACCTCCCTCTCTTTTTATACTTCTTGATGATGTCAGATGATATAAAATACCTCTTTGGTTGCTTAAGTCAGGTGATGCTTGTCCCTTCTAATCTATGTCACATCCTCTGGGCCTGCTGAATTGAGGCCTAGCTGAGGCCAAGCTGAAACCAAAGCCAGAACTACCACAGCTTATCAGTAGGATATAGTAGGTTTTGAAAACTTAGAATATTAAAGACTTGTTAATTCAGTAATTGTGTAATACCTAAAAAAACACTTTCCTATACTTGAAGAGAAGCTCCAGTTAATGTCAACATTTTTAGTGGTACAAACTAGAAAGAAACAAAATGAGAAGATATAGTCTACTAGGGACTGCTGAGAAACTTTCTGGAATCTGGTTCTCTCTTATCCATATTGTTTTTACGATGTGAAAATATTCTTGAATTACAGCAGATAAAATGGCCAGATTCAGGGGAAATGTTCAACAAGAACTGAAAATTCAAGTACTCTCCAGATAGTGTCTACAAAATTGTTGCAATCTAAAGTCTTCATCCATTTCTGAAAAATCTTGTTTCAAGCACATTATGCATTAAAAAAAAACCCAAACAAACAAAAAATGCCAATCTGCAAGGAGAACAAAATCCTGAAAATGGCATCTCCACTACAATGGAATACCATCTAAATAAATGATAAAGAATGTATGATGGCTGAAACACTTTGATGTTGTTACCTGATGAGGTATGTACCCTACTGGGACTGCTTCATTCCTTCAGCTGCTACTCTACGGCTGACTTATCATAGGACAATCACTTCAATCCTTCCCACTTTGGTTTACCCATCAGTAAATGACTGGCACTTCCACTATTTTGTAAAATGCTGTAATTTCTAAGGGCAGAATTCTCAGCTGGTACCTCAGCCCTGGGATAACTATGAGATTTTTGGCATACAAAAATGATTATGCTTTTAATGGCATTACACTGTAATTAACCCTCAAGCTTGGTATGCTGTGATAAAAGCAATCCAAATGTGTGATGGATTATCTGGTTTATTGTGTTTTATATAATAATTATGTATTCCTAAACTATGCAACAAAACTCAAGGGCAGTTACCTTACCACTGAAATGATATATCTCTAGTGAGGAAGTAGTCATTTTTTTTCCTGGTTTTGATCCAAGCCAAGAAATCATATTGTAGTAGGAAAAGCCATGAGGATTCCTTAAACATGTTGTGTAGCCCTGTGGAACACTTTGAAGTGTGAACAAAGATAAGCTCTAAACTGTTCAATGCTGTTTAAGAGTACACAAAAGTAACAACAATAAAATACGGTCTGATGGCAGCAGATTGTAATTGGGCAAATATTATTAATTGCTTTGGTGATTATTTGGGTATACAATCCCCTGATTTGAATCATGTTAAGTTCTTTATAAAACCTTGGTTGTGCAAAGATAAAGTTAAGAAAAATAATCGCATGACAGTCATTAATTTATGACTGCTCTACTGAATAGTGTTTATCATTAAGGAAAGAAGTTGAGAAAGCAAGACATGCGTCGTAAATACTGGTTATACCACTTACAGAGTCTTATCCATTTTCTTCTATATACAGTTTCTTAAAAGTGGGTAGGAGTTTAATCTCTAGACAAGTGACAAATGAAGCACAAAATCTATATTACTAAAATGACTCATGGCCATTGTAACTACAGGTGACTAAATCTATGCAAGAAAAGAATCCATTGAGTGGTACTGAATGCCAGGACTTGCCCTCACTCAAGAAATCCTGAACTGTGAGTTTCTGAAGGCTATAAGGTTATTCTGGGGAAATGTCATTATGTTGTTCATAAATGCTTCTTTACAAATCAGCTTTTGATGTCTATTTACATATGATTTTGACCACATCTCTGCCATAAAAATAAATAGTTCTCATATTTGAGCAGTAGATGGTTAGACAGCTGCCTGCTTGTTTCAGAGAATAAATGCAAGTGGCCTTAAAACATGGAGTACATTCAGAATAGTGCAGTGAAGACACTGCATAAGACAACACATCAGGGAACAATAGATTTATTGAGGCTCACTAAGATTAGACAGAGGTTAAAGTCAAATCTACTGATCACAGCTTACCCACCAGTCCTCCCTTATTGTAGAAGTGTGCTGGTTTAAACATAAATTGGCAGAAGAAATGAACACAGATGTATAACCCAGAACCCTGGGGCACAAACAGAATGGTGTTTGTTAGTCCCTGTGCTGAGCGCCACGTGTTCCCCCTGAGTGCAAAGTAAAAGGAAAGGGAAACCTCTTGGGGAAGATTATGGTTGCAGTCTGGTTGAGTAGCAGTCGCAGTCCTGTTGAGGTTCTGGTCTTCCTCTGGATCTAATGAATGGTACCAGAAGTCCTCAAACCTGAATATTGTATATGCTCAGGTTCAGATGGGAACACCCAGTTCATCCCCCAGGGCGGGTAGTTCCACCTGCATGATTTGACTCTGTGAGTCATGGGATATTTTTGGAATCTTTGATGTTCTAGGTAATTGCAACTGCCTATTGTGCCAGTTCCTAATGGCCCATTAGCAGACATGACTTCTCAGGCTGGGTGTGAAGGTGCTAATGCCTCCCCAAAGGGGAGTTATCACACACTAGCGTGAAAACAAAGAGTGCCCTGTCTCCCAGGGTTCTCTAACACTCACCTTGTAGCCTGAGGTGTCAGGTGTGCCCTGGGCAGCTGCTGCAAATGATCCATTATTAACAGTTCATGAGAAATTACATAGAGAGTGGTTACACCCATACAGTGATAGACCGGTCCTGGCCACTGTAACTAGGAAAAAAAGGCAACACATTTGTTTAGGTGAAATCTAAAAATTGATCACAAATCCATGCTAGTTTCTCCTGGTCATCCTCTAGTCCTTCATATGAAGACTGTTACCATAACTTTCCAAGTACATGAGATAACACTAACCAGCCTGTAGTTCCCCAGGTCTTCTTTCCTGGCTGTCCCCAAGATGGGTGTGTTGGGGGTTTTTTTCTGTTTTCCAGCTTACGATCTTCTCAGTATATTAAAAAGCCTGTTGGCAAAGTTTTTCTTTCCATGTTCTATTGGTGGATTCTGCCTCTACCCAGAAACATGCATTTTTTGGAGAGAATTCCAGTCAAGAAATCAAACAGACCTTCTGGCAACACCAGCCAGGAAGGGCAGAGCTGATCTATACCTGGTCTTCTATACCCTTCTCCTATCCCCAAAATTCTTCAGTCACTCTTGAACTTGTCAGGGTCTTCACAGGAGTATTGTGGTGTTAATATGGAAAACAAGAAAAAAGCAGCAGTCTGTGTGGCAGACTTGATGATGAGTCAGGCGTACCTTTCATCAGATCAAGTGGAATCAGTCTGTTATTCTTGTCATATAACACTGAGGAAATGTTTGTGTGGATTTTCACAATCGGACATTGCAACAGCAGCTCTAGCCAGCAGCTGTGGAGCCATACTGACAGGTGTTGGAAGAAAGATATAAAGCTCCATGGGGAGAGAGCTGAGGTGTTCATGTGTGAGCTTTGAGAAAAGACAAGATGGCTTCAATAACTTCATTGAATTTTTAACAGTCTCACCCGCATATAGCTCTAGTCTGGGGACATGGTGACAAAATAAAGAATGAATGACTGCATTTCCTGACAAGGGCATCCTTAACTTTATATTAATGTTCCATCAACACTTTCAAATACATCATATTGTTCATCATTCAGACAAGTATGCACTATAAGACAATGGACTGCCTCCTATCTGTCCTTATAGAAAGAGTAATATTTCCCTACTCCAACTGTGAAAAAAATGTCCTTCATTACTTGTCCTATCCCCTCACTAATTCCTTAGGTAATTTCAGATGAGGTTAATTGATGAATACTTTTCTTTCAAGTAAAAGTGATTCTATCAATTTTGCTCTGATTGCATCAAAGAAACTATTTTCTAGGAGCTAAATATATTTGATAAGAGCAACTGCTAGCCTTCTGCCTTGATCTAGCATTTGGGGATAATCCTTTTACCTGAGTCCAATCTAATGGCCAATTCCATTATTCAAACTAGGTTTAAATTCATATTTGTATTTTTTTCTGAATTTCCTCCTAAGAATGTTCTTTATCTTCAGTAAATAGGGAATAGAATCATAGCTAACCTTTGCCTTGCAGCAGTATAACACTTTATTTATTTCTTTTTAGAGCTGTTACACTAATGCTCAGCAAAAGCTAAGCAAATTCTGATTTCTCAGTTAATGTATTTTACTTCAAAATGGGAATTATTAATCATTTAGTGTTCAATCCCACAAGGCTGAGGATGAACATCTGCTGATAATCATCAGTGAGCTACTCATCTGCTGCTGATTGTGTTGCTATCACACTCAGAGCCTGATAAACTGCAGCAGATTATTTAGATCCTAAACTCTTTGCAGGGGGGATTATGTCTGCTTTCTCCCATGCTACATCTCTTACAGCAGAGAGCTGACTGGTAGCATTTAGAAAATGCTGAGAAATTAACCACTATAGGACTTCTCAACAGCTGGCTATAAGTGATGCTGATCCATAAAAATCATCCTCATCTGACCACAAGAGAATAACTGGTGATACCTATACCCTGGGAAATTTGGAGTGCAAAGTGTCCTTTCCAGTACCTCCAGCAACTGACCCATAACCTCCTAACCATTTAGATGTTTGTCGCCTTCTCAAAAAGTTACTATCAGCCACCAACACTTGCAGTCAAAAGAAAAGAAACAAAAGCAGATAAACAAATCCAAAATCCAGCAACCAAACCAAGCTCTGCTTCTTCCCATAGGCAATCTTAACCTTTCCAGGCACTGTAAAACAGTATCAAAATTGTATACATTTCCTTTCCTCCTTCCCACATCCTGTTGCCATCTCACTACACCTCAACTCCAACTCTCACCACTCATTTCACCCATGACACATCTGCTTGGAAATCTGGTATGTGGGATTTGGTCTGCCATTACCAATGCAGCTGGACAAGCTGGGAACTCCGAAGATTCTGCTGAGCAGCTTACTGCACCACTATCCTAATTCCAAAGGTTATCTTGAGGGAAACAGCTCTGTGCCAATATGGCTATGGAGCAAAGGCAGATTGAGTCTGCCTGTTCCCATCTGTGCACATGTGTCCTGAGAGAGTTCTTGCCTGTGTCAGCCTCTCCTCTGGGAAAAACAGTAACAAGGCTATGCAAGATCCCAGATTTTTATTCATGGAAAGGCTCATGACAGTGAAAGCTGTATCCATTCATGCTCTTAATGAAAGAAAGTTAATTCAATATTTCCCATGGGAAAAAAAAAAAGAAAAAAGAAAAAAATTGCTCGTAAGAATTTGATTAATTGCTCATAAGCCTGATTTCTGATTCCATTTTGAGAATATTTTCTAGGTTTTAGCTCTGAATTTCACCTGGATGGACAAGTTACTTGGAAAATAGTTGGTTTTGACAAAAAGGTAATTTCTGTTTAAACAAATGGTGGAAATCCTAGAGCAACTGTACTGAACTGTATTGTACTGAAATCCTTAAAATGACTGCCACATTCATCAGTTGTATTCACCAGATTATGCCAGACATACAGGGTTTGATCTCTGTTAGTGTAAACTGATACAGTTCTACTGGCTTCTGATGTGTTTCTGATGCCTTCCATGCAGCCTACTCAGGAGAGCTTGCGCACTGAATTTCATCCTGTGATTAACAGAGCTCTGCTACAACAGGGAATAAAAGTTTGTCTTCAATGTTTACTGTAGGCAATGAAAAGAAAAACATATTTCCTTTAGACA
This sequence comes from Sakesphorus luctuosus, assembly GCA_013396695.1. Lineage (NCBI taxonomy): Eukaryota > Metazoa > Chordata > Aves > Passeriformes > Thamnophilidae > Sakesphorus > Sakesphorus luctuosus. The sequence continues at coordinate 647,490 of VWZD01007571.1, read as the reverse complement.
ATTTTGGCTGGGCTTAATCACCCTGTAAAGGAGCCAGTACCCTCCTTTGAATGTAGGCAGAAGACAGGGTGACCCTTCTTGGACAGGTAAAAGACTGAAGCTGTTTACAGTGCTCTTTTTATGTGATGAAGAAATATCTCCATGCCAGCCTCTGGAGACCTTTGTTTTTCCAGCCTTTGCAGCATCAAGTATGACAGTGACAAGGAAGAAGACAAAGAAAAATTATGAAGCTGAGTAATCCTTCCCTAGGACACAGCTATCTCTTATGAACAGGTGCAGTTTTAACAAGAGGATGGGGAACAGAGCTCTGTTAGGCACAGTTAAGGCTGGAATTTGTGCTATATGTTTGTACTTGCATATACAAATGAAAAGATAAAGGACCTTCCCCAAAGAGGTTTTTGGGCCTATTCTGAACAGACATAGTTCAATTCCTCCTGTATCCAAAGTATATTTAAAAGCATCCCATCAATTTAAATCCCTTAGGTGAGGAATTAATATGGATTAGATAAATTTAATAAACTATATAATCTTCAGAAATGATAACATTGTTTAGCTTTCTATCTCTTTATAGCAATAATCTCTTTATCCATACTAACAGAAAATGCCAAAGTTTCTATTACCACTTCTCAGTCTGAAGTCATCACAAAGGCAAAAAAATCCCCTGAAAAGAATATCAGAGAAAGGACTTTATGACTAGACCAGTGGGTTATGATTCACTCTAAGGAAAATATACACCATTTATATACCAAAGTTTTTTAAGCAGTGTTTAAATATGACATAGACTTGTGCTAGGTCTCTGTATGGGGAGAAAGGGAAAAATTCACTCTCACAGAATATCCCAGGACAATGACATAGGAAACTTGAGGATTAAGAACCTTCAAAGATTTCTAAAGATATATCTTTATTGGTTTTCACTTCATCCCTGGAGAAGAATTTGATAGTTTGCCCAATTAGCAAAGTCCAAAATTAATTTGCTTCAGTCAACAGAAGTAAAAAAAATGTTTTCATTAAGAACACAACTAAAGATTTCATGTAGAGAGATTTTCAAGAACTTTATTGGAAAGTTAATTCTGTTGAAGTCTGAAGAAAACTAGCTGGTTACACTAAAATACATGTGGAGGTTTTTTTCCAAGAACACTACTTAATTAAACATCTATGTGTACATAATCTTCTGCTTAATTGATATCAGTACAGTCAACAGTGTTCACCAAAAATATTGGCCTGTTTATGGACTATCCTAATTTTTTCCATTTCACCACTAACTCAAATCTCCCACCAAATAATTAATTAAGATGAAAAGAGAGATGATAATTAGGATGATCATCTACAGGTCAAGCAACTCAAAGAGATTTATTAAAGGCTAAGAGCAGAGTTCTAATCAAAGGAGTGTAATTTCAAATCAAACATTTAGAGGATAATTTTCTTGACTGGAATTTGAAAACATTTAGGTAAGTACGTTAACAAAGTTTAAATATGCAAATAACCCTGTTGAGGGCAATAAAACTAGTTAAAGGTGAAATGATAACAGTTGTAAGTGTAGGGAAGGTGCAGAAATTGAGCAGCAGAGATTTAAACCACGAGGGAGATCCTTAAGATCTGCCAAAGTCATTGGGGGGCAGTGGAACCATGGTATATATGTGTCTAATGAGGCACTGAGTACACATGGATATGTATGTAAATCTATAGTGCCAGCTATTCAGAAGCTCTCTCTAGGTTTCTTCTTATTCTTCTGTTTTACACAGAAAGCAAAACCTTTTGCAGGATCACACTCATACTCTCCTTCCAGTACTTCCACATGCAACTTACACATTTCAAAATAACGCTGAACACCTTTTCCTCTGCTCATGTTTTAAGGACCATCGGTGGAAGCCCAAGCAAATGTTCAAACACTGAAGCTATATCAGAGGCAGGGGACACATATACTACAGTTTGTTGTCTTCTTCTTCGATGCTGCTTCTTAAACAAAACTTAGGGAAGAGTGACCAATAGGGATTCTGCAGTCAGGTAAAGTCCCTTTGCTCATACAGGTAGAACAAGTTGTCACTTTTCCTTTCTAAGCTACATTGCCACTGTGCTGCAATCAGGAAGAAAAACCTGATGTAGACAGTAAGGTGAAGAAAAGTGCTAAATAGGAAAGAAAATTCCATTTTATACTTGCTTCTTTCTGGACTATGGCAGCCTCTTATTAGTCTCTGACAGCAAAATACACAGAATTCTCTGTTTTCCTCTATTATTCACTGCAGAAAAATGTTAACACAGCTCATATCCGTGTCTTATTTACTGCTTTGAACATCTGTGGTTGAAAGCACCACCTTCTGGCCAGTGCACACTAAATTTGGTCAGAAAGCAGCTGTAGTTTTTATAGCTATCAAATGAAACTCTCCATGCAACTTCACCTAATGCATGCTACAGAAAATTACGCATTTCTGTTAATAAATGCTCAATGTATGCACTTGTGATATAGAAATTAGTATGAAATAGGTTAATCCAAAAAGATAAAGATCTGGTGGGGTTTTTTGCCACTGTAAAAGCAAAATTTATATTTTAAAGACAACTAGAGTGAAAGCTCTCCATAAAGTACCTTGCAGAAGAATCACCTTTATATTTTGCTTCTAGATATTTGGCAAAAATGGTCCTTCCCACAAAGTATGAATGTGTCTGCTTATCTTTATGTAGCTCTAATAGAAATTATTAAGATTATTTTCATGTCTAGAGCACACATGTGAATGGAACTGGTAACAGATGTTGCATTTGCAGTGGCTGCATTTAAAGTAGTTGTGTATCCTGCCACAGTTCCTATAGCTGTTATACAATCTGAAAAAAAAGAGATGAACAATTTCAGATCTGTCACCGTATTATAAAAGGCAAAATAAGGAGTCATTTAGCAGAAACACATGGTGGAGATTAAGGAAATCATTCTGCACTGCACTGTGACTCATTCAGCTTCTTCCAATTCTTTTCCTTTTAGTGCAATTTTTATGTTTGATCTGTTGGTGGACCCAATCAAATTCTCTCACTTAAGCTCCTGCTAAAAGATGTATCACACTTCTTCATTCATTTCCTATGGAAAAAAGAGGCAAAACCAAACAGCTTCTAACTTCGATTTAGCAAGTGTATCTTTTTAAATTCTTATTTTTGCAGATTGTAGAAACATTTTTTTTAACGGGGGTATATTGATTAGCTGAATATATATAACAGCTGAAAAAAGCTGTTTATCTTTTCACTCAAATCTCACTATCTTCATCTATATAATCTCAGATTTGTCTCACAAAAATTAATATATACATACACACACACACACACACACACACACACACACACAAGGTTTCCAAGAGGTTTTGTAATCATTCTATAAAGAATAGTGTTACTGACTCAAGAAGCCTGTATGTCAGACACTTGGATCAATACTCTGGCCATTGAGCTCCACATCAAAAATTCTCAGTGGTTTTAATGGGGCTAGACTTCTATCCACATGTTTCAAAGTGCACAAGCTGACATTGCATGCAGAATTATAACAGAAACTGGAGGGGGGTTGGGTTTTTTTTATTTATTTTTGTAGGCTGTAAGCATTTGGGGAGTTTTGTACAGCACTTCCCACTTTATGTTCCAACTTGCTCATTTTCTAAAGGCAAGAGTAGAATAATAAAAATCAAACACGCAACAGGAGAGCATTAACAAGAAAATAAACAGGAGGTACATCCTGAACAATAATTCTTTGTAACCACTTCTGTTAAATCAAGTAGGACTTTCAGGGAGTTGTATAGTTACACCTCCTTGCCATGTAGCACCTTGGGGCTTATTAGTATTTTTTTGTTTGCATCCATGCTGCTTATTTTATGTCCACTTGGTGACATTTAAAGTAACATTACATTATTTTCATGACAGATAGAGGCTAACAAATGAGAATTACATATTATCTGATAGACCTAAGGGGCAATCCAGGAGAGTATCTTAAATACTGGCAGGTGAAGGCCAGTCTGCTTAAGATGCCCAGAAGAGGACTGGTACAGTGAGGCAGACCTGAATCAGGATGAATTGGAATTCACTGGAGGTGCTAGATGTCCTTCCCCCCCCTCCCCCTCCCCCCT